>JAOTRO020008465.1:0-12327 GCA_028566515.2 Pyracantha coccinea | reverse complement strand
AGAAAAATGAATGGAAATTGGATCAACTAATATCTCCTAATTAATCTTATTCATGACTTTCAAGTATTGAGATTACAAATTTTAAGGAGGAATTCACACTTCCTTTATATCATAAGTGATAATAAGCACATGAGAATTTTAAGAATTGGATGAATACAATACTCACGTTTTGATAAACACAGCGAAGCCAATCATTGAAATGATTGAAATTATTATCCCATGTAAGTCAACATGTCATTCGTTAAAAAATGAAGATCCAAACTGCCAAAGAGCATGTCAGTCATTAAGAGATGATAATCCGACCTCGGTTTGCAAGAGAGTTAGATGTTGTCCTAACAAACTGGAGTAACCTTGAACATTCATTTTTATGAGTGCACAATGGTTATTTTGAAATATCAAATAATAACTTTTTTATTTAATTTTAATTTATTACTCTTTTTTTATATTTATTTTCCAGAAGTAGAAAAAGTACACAACATAAGGATGGATTAGAAGTCATAGTAGAATACTAGGAGAATGGATGTGAGGATCCACTTGGGGGACGGGGTTAAACGGCGGGGATCAGTGTCACATCACATACCACGCCCCCTAACATTATTACGAGTCATGAGGGGTGTGGCCTTCCTCGGAGATGTATAAAAATAGAGGCAACCATAAGCACTTTTCCACAAGCACTTGTTCTGTCAAGTCTCACTCTCCCCTTGTTTTCTTGGGATTCAGAAACCTCATTCAATGCCCTTTTAATATCCTCCAACTCCTCCTCCTATCTTTCAATCCACCTCTCCTCCTCCTCCTCCTCCTCCATTGTTGCTAATCAAGCTTATTGCTCTGGTTCTGGTTTAAACTTGTGAAAAGATGGGGAGTACGGACAAGGCTATCAGCCTAAAGGAGATCAAGAACGAGACTATCGATCTGGTATATTTTTCTTTCTTTCACTTTTACCACCTCTATTTGCTCCCTCATTTCGGGAAACTAGGGTTCGTGATTTTGTTTTGTGTGAGTTTTTACTTTTTCATGAGTTGGGCTTTTGCTTAATCTTTGGACTGAGTGAGTTTTATTGTTGCATGATCTTAGTTTTCTTGCTGTGTTCATGCTTTGGATTGATGCTTAAATTGATTGATTCTTTCTGCAACTAACCTCCCTGTTCGAATCCTGAACGTATCTTAATCACCGCGGTTATTCTCGATCACCTAGGCTAACACGAAGAGACTTTTTGTGTTTTTTGTTCTTTGCATGCATATATAAGAAGTGAAAATCATATACTTTTGAGCTAGCTTTTACAGAATAAACAGTTGTGTTTACATGGGTTCATCTCAAAAGATTGAAAATTTCCCATTTTCTCGCTATATTTTCTCACCAACCAAACAGAGTATTAATCATGTCCTCAGGTAGTATCCAAATGGGATGGATCTATAGTTCTACACATGTGAACGACAGAGAGGTTGAGTCCACTATGGTTAATAATTCCCCCAAATATGTTTTTTTTATGTAAACACACACACACTCTCGAACGTAAAATTATTGAACTAAAATATCACGATAACGGTAAATTGCACCGGTGTTTGTCTTCCTTCTGGAATTTGAGGTACCTTTTCCGTGGTACTTTGGACTTTTCCCATTCTGATGAATTTTGCTTTTGTTTATCTCAAAAGACTTAAAACCGTTTCGGTTATCAACTTTCACATCCACCCTCAATCCTGACACCATTGGATTAGAAAACGCATATATTTATTGTTTGTTTTGTTTTACTATATGCCTCATTTACCCTTCTTTCATTCTTTTGTTATTTACACTAGCATCCAAACGCTGTTTATCATGTTGGAGCGCGTGCATGTCACGCACCAATCACGCTCTTGCCTTGAAAAGTAGTGTTGTGCCACTGACGCAAACAATTTTTTATGTTTAATATTTTTAATAAATAAAATGTAATATATTAATAGTTTGTGGGTCAACACTTTGGTGATTGGCTAGCATCCCTAGGAGGGGAGGGCAGAAATGTAGTATGCATTTATTTTTGTGGGATCTACTAATCTAGCAAGTGAAACAATCATGTATGTGGTTATTAATCTACAAAGACTATCAAACCAATGAACTGGCTAATATAGCCACCTGGGATGGCCCAATGGTTGAGGATAAATATCAAGTTCGTATTCCACACGGCACGTTCTGGGTTCCATTCCCGACGCTGATGAATCGCACTATGGTGACCAGGGACGACCTCCAGAATGGTAGACTGCTGCAGTGAAGTCACTAGCAGGTCCCCTTTTTAAAAAATGAACTGGCTAATATACTTTGAAATAAAAATTCAAATAATAATATGAACTTGCAAATACTTGTATTACATGTTTATGTAGAGATTTACAATATAGCTATCGTGTGATATGTGAATTTTTTAAATTATGTGGTGAGTATTACAATTACAATTTTTGTCCTAACAAAGAGTTGGTTTACAGGAGCGGATTCCGATCGAGGAAGTATTTGGACAGTTGAAATGTTCTAAAGAAGGTTTGAGCTCCGAGGAAGGAGCCCAAAGGCTGGAGATTTTTGGTCCCAGCAAGCTAGAAGAGAAAAAGGTCATTTTCCTAATAATACAACTAGCCTCTCTGCACGAGCGAGTGCAAGAGACATTTTCCTTGTACTGTAACGATTATATACGTTAAATTGTTTTTTTACTAGCTTTGAGTATAGTTTAGTTCATAATATCTAAATATTTGTTACCGGTTACAATGAACAGGAAAGCAAATTTCTCAAGTTCCTGGGGTTTATGTGGAATCCTCTATCATGGGTCATGGGAGCTGCAGCCATCATGGCAATTGCTCTGGCCAATGGCGATGGGAAGCCGCCAGATTGGCAAGATTTTGTTGGCATTCTCTGCCTGTTGGTCATCAACTCAACCATCAGTTTTATTGAAGAAAACAATGCTGGAAATGCAGCTGCTGCTCTTATGGCTGGTCTTGCTCCTAAGACTAAGGTAATTCAAATCAAACATTCTGATACGGTCCTGGATTCAGTGGCTTTGTACTCAAGTAACTAACTTTAGGTTTAGGGAGCCTCTTCAACAGTTCAAGAAAACGGCATAAATGGTCACTGACATTAGTTGCACAAGACAAGATGCAGTGGCTAAAAGAAGTATAATAATTAACATACAGAATTATAGGTGGCTAAAAGTTTGAGCTGCCTCATCTTGTGCCACTCTTATAGTGACTATTTATCTTGTTTTCTTGCAGCGGAACATATCGCCATTTTTTGTTTTTGTTAATAGAATACATGCTCATATGTATGCTAGTAGGGAAACTGCCATGTCGCGAACCTATGTGAACAGGGTAACATAATAAGATTTCTAATATTCACAAATCCATAACAAAATCAAATAAATTTCTCACCGTTGTTTATGTCGACAGATCGATATGAGTTTCAGACACATCACACAACACAACTATGCACCATACTAACTGGAGTTAACAATATAATTCTAATGTGTTTGATGGCGATGCATATGTAGGTCCTTAGAGATGGAAAATGGAGTGAGCAGGATGCTGCCATTTTGGTTCCAGGGGACATCATCAGTATCAAATTGGGAGATATTGTCCCAGCTGATGCTCGTCTTCTTGAGGGTGATCCTTTAAAGATTGATCAATCTGCTCTCACAGGAGAATTACTTCCAGTGACCAAGCATCTAGGTGATGAGGTTTTCTCCGGTTCTACTTGCAAGCAGGGTGAAATTGAAGCTGTTGTTATTGCCACCGGTGTCCATACCTTCTTCGGGAAGGCTGCACATCTTGTGGACAGCACTAACCAAGTCGGACACTTCCAGAAGGTGCTCACTGCTATCGGGAACTTCTGCATCTGTTCCATTGCCATTGGAATGCTGATTGAGATCGTAGTCATGTACCCAATTCAGCACCGCAAGTACCGGAATGGAATTGACAATCTATTGGTGCTCTTGATTGGAGGCATCCCCATTGCCATGCCCACTGTCTTGTCTGTTACTATGGCCATTGGTTCTCACAGGCTATCTCAGCAGGGTGCCATCACCAAGAGGATGACTGCCATTGAGGAACTGGCGGGTATGGATGTGCTTTGCAGTGATAAGACAGGAACACTAACTCTTAACAAGCTTAGTGTTGATAAAAACTTGATTGAGGTGTTTGCAAAGGATGTGGAGAAAGAACATGTCATTCTTCTAGCTGCAAGGTCATCCAGAACTGAAAACCAGGATGCCATTGATGCCGCTATGGTTGGAATGCTTGCTGACCCAAAGGAGGTATAAATCATTTCCAACTTTTCTTGTATGCCCTATACTTGCTTCTTCAATATTTCTGAGATGGAATTTGCAATGGATATGCTCATCTTAATAAATCAATTTTTACACAGGCCCCGGCTGGTATTAGAGAGGTGCACTTCTTACCTTTTAATCCCGTCGACAAGAGAACTGCTTTGACCTACATTGATAACGATGGAAACTGGCATAGAGCAAGCAAAGGTGCTCCTGAGCAGGTACTTTTGTTTTTCCTATAGTTACCGGCCAAAATTGAATTACATTATTGAAAGGTAACCGTTCATACCCATATACTGATGACTTGATTTCTGAAATTAGATTTTGGAACTTTGCAACTGCAAAGAGGATTTCAAGAGGAAGGCTTTTGCCATTATTGACAAGTATGCTGAACGTGGTCTTCGGTCATTGGTTGTTGCTAGACAGGTTTTATACCAACCTTGGCATTTTTAGTATTGTCTTGCATTTTTTCAGTTTTATTAGAAATAAAGCACCTTCTTATCATTGTGTTTGCTGTACGTCTACAGGAAGTGCCTGAAAAAGCAAAAGAAAGTGCTGGTGGTCCATGGCAGTTGGTTGGATTGTTGCCTCTTTTCGACCCTCCAAGACATGACAGTGCAGAAACTATCCACCAAGCTCTTAACGTTGGTGTAAATGTTAAGATGATTACTGGTAAGTCGGCTAATATTCTCAACCTACTTTAATGGATTCATTTTAATTTTGAGTGCTGTTTTGCTTACTTGCCGCCACTCTCTATCTGCAGGCAATCAACTTGCCATTGCCAAGGAAACTGGTTGGAGACTTGGAATGGGAACAAACATGTACCCATCTGCTTCCCTACTTGGTCAAGACAAGGATGCTAGCATAGCTGCCCTTCCAATTGAAGAGTTAATTGAGAAGGCCGACGGGTTCGCTGGAGTGTTTCCAGGTGAATACTTTAAGTACTGACTAATTAGAGGGTTTTGCCATTTTCGAATAGGGAAAGTGATTTGTTGTTTATTTTAAACACATTTTCTTGCTTCTTGTAGAGCACAAATACGAAATTGTGAAGAAGTTGCAGGAAAAAAAGCACATTTGTGGAATGACGAGAGATGGTGTCAATGATGCCCTTGCATTGAAGAAGGCAGATATTGGAATTGTTGTTGCTGATGCTACAGATGCTGCACAAAGTGCTTCCGACATTGTTCTTACAGAACCCGGATTGAGCGCCATCATTGGTGCAGTGTTGGCCAGTAGAGCTATTTTCCAGAGAATGAAGAACTACACAGTTAGTTTTTCTACCTTTCTTATCAACGGACCACTCTGATCAAACAGTTTATGATGGGAAGTCTAACATTTTCCTTCTCTTTCTGTTTTCTTTGGCTTTTGAAGATCTATGCAGTTTCGATCACCATTCATATTGTGGTAAGTAAATAGTGGTGGTTTAACAATTTGTGGTTCCTGTCCCTAATTAAGTCTTCATCTAATTGTTTTTTGTTTTTGGCAAACATTGCAGTTCGGTTTCATGTTCATTGCTCTCATATGGAAGTTCGACTTCTCACCTTTCATGGTTTTGATTATTGCCATATTGAACGATGGTAAGTTTTTAGGAAGCAAACTTTCAAGTAGCATATAATATAAATTGATAAATGTGACTGCTGACACCATGCACTTGTTAAATATTGAAGGCACAATTATGACAATATCAAAGGATAGAGTAAAGCCATCTCCCCTGCCTGATAGCTGGAAATTGAAAGAGATTTTTGCTACCGGGATTGTGCTTGGCGGTTACTTGGCATTGATGACTGTTATCTTCTTCTGGTTAATCAAAGAAACTGACTTCTTCTCTGTAAGATGATCTTTGTTATGCTTTTCGCTTTTTGATCCATCTTTTTTTACAGAAACTTCATGAAGTTCAGATTCCAATCTGCATTTTCTGCTCATTGTTTTGCAGGACCAATTTGGTGTAAGATCCTTAAGGGAGACTCCTGAGGAACTAATGGCTGCCTTGTACCTGCAAGTGAGTATTGTAAGCCAGGCCCTCATTTTTGTGACACGATCCCGCGGCTTCTCCTTTATGGAACGCC
Source organism: Pyracantha coccinea (assembly GCA_028566515.2). Taxonomy (NCBI): domain Eukaryota; kingdom Viridiplantae; phylum Streptophyta; class Magnoliopsida; order Rosales; family Rosaceae; genus Pyracantha; species Pyracantha coccinea. The sequence goes on along the minus strand of JAOTRO020008465.1, from coordinate 5,985 downwards.
CTGGAATGCTTCTACTCGGTGCTTTCATGATCGCGCAGCTGGTAAGAAGAATGCCGCTTATATCCTCTATTAAATACAGCAAGTTTTTATGTATATGTTATTGAAAGCTGAAGATTATCCTTTCTTCAGATTGCAACTTTGATAGCAGTATATGCCAACTGGAGTTTTGCAAGAATACACGGATGTGGTTGGGGATGGGCCGGTGTCATCTGGATTTACAGCATTGTCTTCTATTTCCCACTAGACTTGATGAAATTCGCCATCCGTTACATCTTGAGTGGAAAGGCGTGGCTCAACTTGCTAGAGAACAAGGTAAATCTTTGTTCTTTCGAATATAAGGTGAAATCATTTAGTTTGATCCAGTGAAGTTAAAGTTTTCCAATGATTCATCCTACTGTAACAAACTGCCTTTACCACCAAGAAAGATTATGGAAAAGAAGAGAGAGAAGCTCAATGGGCTCATGCTCAAAGGACCCTTCATGGTCTCGAAGCACTAGAATCTTCTAGTATCTTCAATGACAAGAGCAGCTACAGAGAGCTGTCTGAGATTGCTGAGCAGGCCAAGAGACGAGCTGAAGTTGCAAGGTAAGCTACCATTCGGAATTTCAAAATGTTACCTACAGGAAACAATTCATTTGCCAGTTTCTGAGACATGCATCACTTTTAAAGTTATCTGAATGATGGGTAACGTTCTCTTGTTAGATATTTAGCATGTTATGTTGTCATACTCTAAACTTGGATTGCACTACTAGCTCAGTAATCCAGATTGACAACCTAGCACCATGTTGACATAACATCACATATTCTGGCAAGATAAAATTTTCCTATAAGAGAGTATCTTCTTGCGTGCCATTGGTTTATTATCTTGTTAATTTGTGGTTGTAGACTTCGGGAGCATCACACGCTCAAGGGACATGTGGAATCAGTTGTGAAGCTAAAAGGCCTGGACATTGACACAATCCAGCAGCATTATACAGTGTAACAATCCAGAAGAAACGCTACCTGGGACAAGAAGGGCGGAGTTCAACAATGTAACAAAGCAATGAGGAGAGAAAAATCGAAAGCACGCATAATTAGTTAAACATTTCTAGATATGTTGGAGAGCCTGTCTGTGCTAAATGTAAAACTCTCCTCCGTTTCGTATTTGCATTCTAATGTATTTCAAGTACAAGATAAAGGGTTATATTTGGTTTATTTTTGCTCGTGTAAGGGGCTAAACAGTATCGTGCAGTTTTCTAGATTGTTTGCACCATCTTTGTATCCACTATTTTTATATCCACTCTTTGAGCATTTATCTAATGCAGGATGCGAGACAGCATTAGAACGCTGTTGGTACAACCCTCGGATGCTGATCATGGTCGTTCAAGCACTATGTCACATTCTGTACTATTCCTGCATTAGAGAACAATTGCTCATTTTTCCACATTAGAGAACAATTTACCTTGTTCTCTGGTAAGTTGGGAGCCAAACCGTTCAACTCAATATGTAACAGGATGGTGAATTTCATAGAGTCTAGTGGGAAATGGAAGACGATGCTGTAAATCCAGATGACATCAGCCTATCTCAACCAAGTCCGAGTAATTTTCTGAAACCCCAGTTGACATATACTGCTACCCAAGTTGGAATCTGAAAAGGGTAAAACTCAGCTGTATTTAAAAGAGGATATACATGGAAATGGAATTGTTCTTGCCAGCTGCGCGATCATGAAAGCATGGACTAAAAGCAGTCCAGGGCGTTCCACGAAGGAGGAGCCGTGGAATCGAGTCACAAAAATGAGGGCCTGGCTCACAATACTCACTTTGCAGGTACAAGGCAGCCTTTAGTTTCTCAGGACTCTCTCATGGATCTTACAGCAAATTTTTCCGGCAAAACAATGAGCAGAAAGTTTCTACAAAAATGATGGATCGAAAAGCATGACAAAGATCATCTTACAAAAAAGAAGTTGGTTGCTTTGATAACCACTAAGAAATCCCTGTACCAAAATCTTTGTACAAACATGTTACTAAGAAGCCTTGGAGCATCTCAAAGAGGATTTAAAACTGCTTGGCTGCCTATTTTAACAAGAAAACCAAGAAAATATAGCTTCAAGAGACTCTTTAAATGACTCCTTTAACAAAATGAATAGCCTTATGGAGGAAGAGAGATAATTTAACAAAAAAATTAAACATACATTTCAGGAAAATTTAGTACAAACATGTTACTCATGAGTTGTAAAACTCTTCAAAGAGCCCTTTTTTTCTTTTCCTTTTTTTTCCTCATCTTGTGCCATTTCACAAGAAAGCCAAAAAAATATATCTAAATCTTGACGAATTTGTATATATAAAATAAATAAACACGTAGGCCAAAGCCACGCGAGCCCATGAGGTAGGGGGTGTTGGGCCCATGAATCTCTTATGTGTAAGTTAGTTTTTCTAAAAAGATAAAGAGTTTAGGGTTTAACTGAGCATCAAACGTTTACCCAAAATTGGTGGAGATGGGGCATTTATAAGAACTAGGTCAGCCACATAAGTAAGGTTTGCCTTGACATATGTCGGCATCCGATTGACCAAGATGAGTCATCCGCATGATGAATGAGGAAATAATTATCCCAAATATATTATTTAACAAATAATTAGTCCTATCTTTAATACCTATGATTTTTCTACTTGCCATAGGTAGGCGAGCTTGATGAGGTTGCAGTCAGCTGCTCAAATCTTCAAGAGGGTTGAACTACGCATCGAGCAGATGTGGGTCTCACCAATTTAATGAGGTCATTCTCGTCACTTGTGCGTAAAGTTCACGTGTTATCAGCTCCAAGATTTTTTTGTATTATTTTTGGCTCCATGAATGTCCCTACACATGTTGTGTTGCACATAGGAGGTGTAGGAGGTGTAGAAGTCTAAGTTGAGCAGGTCTACCAAAAATGAGTTCTTCGACTGCATTGGATTTTGAGCTCTGACTTGTAGTAAATGTCTTATGAGAGGTGAAGTTCAACTGTCTATAAAATTTATTTAATTTTACCTTAAGTTGAGATTAAATAAACCTAAACAGCAATTTTCTTCCAAACAAGAAAGAGAGAGAATCAGAAGATATTGTTCCTCCTCCTCCTCAAATTTTCTTATTTGCTTGTCCTGTGCCGTCTGTGAGATCCCACATCGCCCAGGGGAGTGATCCTTATATGTGTATTCTCATCCCTACCTAGCACGAGGCCTTTTGGGAGCTCATTGGCTTCGGGTTTCGTAGGAACTCCGAAGTTAAGCGAGAAGAAGGCCAGAGCATTCCCAGGATGGGTGACCCACTGGGAAGTTGCTCGTGAGTTCCCAAAAACAAAACCGTGAGGGAATGGTAAATCCAAAGCGGACAAAATCGTGCTACGGTGGTGGAGCGGGCTCGGGAAATGGTCCGCCCCGGGTCGGGATGTGACAGCATTAGATTGTTATGCTCTGAATTTATATTTCATCTCTTATTTCGTCCTAGCACTCTTTTTGGATAGTATTTCTCAGTGGTAAGGCTATTATTCCTTCGTAATTCTCTTTATATGTTTGCTTCCTCATTATGCATATGGTTATGTCACGTTCACGTGACGGCCCGCATGCCTTGGCTTCGGTCGGGATGTGTCATTAAATCACACATTCAAGGTGTGGAAAACAGATGAAATCAATGAAACAACCTTAAAAAGAAAAATAAATATTAACCGAAACCTAACTAAACCCAACAATAATTAAAAGATAGTAAAGAAAAACAACAAAAACGAAAAGAAAGGGGACCAAAAAATAAATAAAGAAAAGAAAATAATGCACCTGGTTTGAAAATGTGGACCTGGCATTGGACATGGGGCCTGACGCAAGGAAACATGGAGCAAGAGTGGCAACATTGTGCAAGAAACAGAGGCCCTGAAAAAACAATGAAAAAGAAAGCACTAATGCCGCGCTAGTATCGAACCCGTGACTTGCTAGCACAACACAAGTTGGTGAGCCTCTTCACACGGACCACACTTGCTGATGGGAACCCTAACGAGCTACCATATAAATGGAGCTTCAGCCGTGCCTTATGCCATTCAGCAGTGCCTCACTGCTGCTAAAATAAAAATAAAATAAAAAAGTAAATAAAAAGGTATGTACAAAGATAAATAACTAAGAATATGATAAACACAAATTATTTAAAACAATTTCTGACAACGGCGTTAATTTCTTGAAGGGATTTTTACCACCTGTAAAAGTAGGGATAAAAACACTTCAAAATACTTGCAAGAGTATAAGGTTATCGTAGTATAGCAGCTCAAGCAAGGTCGTTTCCACATAAATTGATTGAATAATTTGTATTTAAACTAATTCTTAATTAACTATTTAAAACAAAGTTCTAATGACACACCCCAACCGAAATCAAGGCATGCTGGCCGTCACATGAGAGTGACGTAACCATGTGCACAGTGCGAAAGCAAATAGAGTATAGAGAAACACGAATAAATAAAAACCAAACTACTAGCAGGATAAGGTACTAGTGCTAGAATAAGTGTGAAATACACAACCAAAGCATAAATAGTTTAGGTGCAGTCTATTAGGATAAGTACTAATTGTACAACACCCGGCAGCTCCCTCCAGATCGCGTTGTTCGTCACCCCGGCGCTCGTCATCCTCGGCTGGATCATGGGCCAAGAGATGACGCTGCACTTCCAGGGGTTCGAGACCGTGGTCTTCTTCCTCAGCGTCCTCGTCGTCAACTACCTGATCCAGGACGGCAAGAGCAATTACTTGGAAGGCGCCATGTGCATCGGCACCTATATCATCATTGCTCTGGCGTTTGTGGTGTATCCTGGTACGTGCAGCGAAGACCCGCGCTTTTCCCCACCCCGTCCCATTCTGCAGCAGCTTGGACTGACCTTTCCACAGATGACGCGGGAGATCTTGGTGGCGCCCTCCAGCATTTCTTTTCGTCACGTTGAAAAAAGGTACGACGGCGCATTTTCAAGGGGAGATTCTGGTCTTGCGGGAATCATTTTGTAGCTGCTCTCGCCGATCGGAAGTGGCAGGCGCATATTCTGGATCTTGACCTCATTATGTTTCTCTTTTTCAGGCCTTACGCCCGTCCATGTATGAAAAGGGGGGTTTTCCTAGTGCCCTGAGTTGTAATAGTAGTAGAAAGAAAACTTCCTTTCAAAGCTTCGCAAAAGTGATATAAGTGAAGACGATCTTGCTTTCCGAAATATCGAAGTATTGATTGATGCCTATGCTATGGATGACATGATTGCCGTCGTAGGTCTTCGCCATGATTGTAGTCGGAGCATCGAACCTTACCGTATCTGAGGCCGTCTTCCCTAATTACTGCTTGGAAAGGAAGACGTCCATTTTCGCGAAGAATAGATGGAATTTGCGTTCGATACATTGTAGAGGTGTGCACCATGGCCGTTGGCCTTACCTGAACAACTTCCTTCATCTTGACTTTACTGACCTGACATAGAGCTGACGCAGCTCACCCAGCTCTATAATCCACCGGCCAAGCCACGCGCAATCTCGAGCAGTCTCTCAATGCCGGACAGTCTCAAATGGCACAGTAATCAAAGCTATAACAATACCCTAGTAATTCCCTATCCACCGGATATCCGCTCCACTTCACACACGTTCGCGGGGACGTGGAGAGTGGGATGTCCGATACCGGTCCCTACAGCGAACTTCGCTTCGCAGTCACCATTTCGCTTATACACAAACATGTACCTCATGTACGTATAAACGTATCCCATGTACAAATAAAAAGAGAAAAAAAAATCCATCGTTTCGGCGCACACAGGAAAAACGATTGTTCCAAGGAAGTTCGAACCTCACGAAGCGAAGCAAACGATCCATCGCAATCTACCTGGTTACTCATTCCCATGACCCGCCTTCTCCTGCTTCTGTCTACGCGCGCGGCGCTTTCGTCCCTTACGCTCTCTTCTGCTCGTGAACTCTCGTCCACTGCAGTCTACGCACGTCCGATCTCCGAATCCTCGCCCGCGCAGTCGCCGGCAGCACG
>JAOTRO020007129.1:0-16024 GCA_028566515.2 Pyracantha coccinea | reverse complement strand
ATATGAATAAAGCACACATAATTAAATTACCAGGAAATCTTTGTTTGCATCTTAGAAACTTTTTGGTTTAACCTGGATACAAAACAGAATTTGAAATTGAAATAGTTAGTCTATTTTAAAAGCTAATATTGAATAACTACAAAATAAATTTAGCAGAATCATAATTGAACCTCGTGATTTCTCTGATTAATCAAAGATTCTTCGTTTTTTGCAGCAATGATGCTTTGGAATGAGAAAATGAAGAACATCTATTTGTATCCAAAATTCCCACACCACCGTTTCCTGAAATGAAAAACTAAATCAGATCAGATACCCACACACAGTATCCAAAAGCATGCAGAGAACCAACAAAATTAGAAAGGCAAAATTTAAACACATATCCCCCAAAATTACAACAACAAAATTTAAAACAAAATTCATCCATAACTTGAAACCACCAATCGAAAAAAATAAATCAGATGCACTGACAAAGCTAAAAAAACATGGCCAATATCAAACTTACCAAAAGTATGTGTGTGGCATGTCACAGATCCTATCCAAACGAAATATGGAAAAATAGATACATAAATATGCTTTCAGATTAGTTCAATAAAAAGAAAACTAACATCTCATTACAACTTTCCAATCCACTATTTCATTATGTAAGTCTCACCTCAAGTGTTTTATAATTGCTGAAGTTGTCCAAGATCATCCCAGTGCAAACACAACCTACAAAACAAACTAGCCGACAAAAAAATGGTAAATGAAAAAAATCAGAAACCCTCGAACACAAAATTTCAAGAACGAGATAAAAACTAGCAAAAAATATGTACTTTTTGGCACTAAGCCTCTTGACACCAATGAAAGCCCCAATCCCAAACAAAACCCCATATCAATTTGAAAAAAAAAAATAAATAAAATCGTCCAAATGAGCTCAATCCGTCCATCTCTTATATTCTTCTTTCATTCCTCTGTTTTTCTACCCCTAATGTCCTAAATCTCTCTTCCATCACTTCTCTCTCGTTTTTCTCTCAACCTAATGTCCTATCTGCAAAACCTGAACACCCCTCCAGTAAATTTCAAACACCCTCCAACTTGATCATATTGCTTTGGGATATCCACCCTCCAACCCGATCTCCTTCCAAGTCTATCAGAAAAAGTTGCGTGCTTGGATAAGTATGCTACAAAACTCTGAAACCCATTACATAATCTAATTAAAAATTTCACCCAATAAAACTCCCCACCTCTCTCATTAAATCAATATTGCCAAATTCCCAATTCAATGCTTGATCATAACCCATAACATAATATAATAAAATTTCACCCAAAATTTTCTTCAATTTTTAACATTTAAAATTGAACAAAACCAAACCCATAGATTTGATTGAAAAAAATTTAAAAAATAAAATAAATTAAAAAAACCTCCCATATGCATGGTTCAAATAATTCACTGGAAAACGATCAAGTTTGAAAGCCGACTGAGACTGACAAAGAAGAGTAAAAGAGAGCAAAAGGACGGCAAATGAACCGAAAACAATGGAAAGACAATTCGAGAGAAAATAGTAAAAAGCAATCCAAGAAGCTAGAAGATGCATCGATGACAGACACCTAGAGAGGAAGGGCATAAGCACCATTTTACTGTGGAAAAGCTGAAACAAAATGCAGCCAACAAAAAAAATTAGGACATTTTCGTCATTTTACTGTTAGTGAACAATAGCGTTGGTTTGGGTTTTAGTATATAGATAATATATATATATATAGTGACCTATTTTAATTGTTTGACTAGGGACTCCAATTTCACGCGACGCTAGCATTAATCGAGGTGTTGGTGAGGAATATTGCTTGCTTGGCTTGGAGACCAGGTAGGAGGATCCTCACTTACCCTAGTTATGGAATTTTGTGCATGTATGTATATGTAAACATACGAATGTATGTGAAAGCTGCATAGATTTTGTTGTGATAGAGCCACGAGGAAAAATGGTTTTTTTTAATATCATGATATGCATGTTGTTTTATGCTACAAATTAAAGTGATGACTTGAGAGTGAAGGGGGCATAGTGACCGCCTTGGGTTTCGATCTCCTAAACCTCTGAAGGGACTACTATGAAGGGATTAGTACCACTACCTTTCTAGGAGAGGTACTAGGATATCTAAGAGTAAGGCATTAAAGGACACTCTCCCTACACCTTACCATAAGTATATTCGTTCGGAGTTGGTCCAAGTAAGGGGGTAATGGTCATAGGATCGGTCATCAGGCATGAAGCGAGTTATTGGGATCCCTATTTTCTTTTTAAAAAGGAAATTGTGTGAGCATATAATCTATTTCCAAACTAAACAAAGCTTTTGTTATGCATCAATCATTTTCCTATAGTATCTATAGTGTCGTATACTATTTTCAAACCTAGCTTTGGGTGGATTCCCTGAGGGGGAGCGACTAACGTTTGTGATGCTCACCCCTACTTTATTACAGGACCGGTGCACCTACAAAAAGACGTTCTGGACTAAAGTCGGGACTAGCGTTGTTTGTTACTTGTCAACCTCTCAGTCATTCATTGCCTCACCGTCTTGAAGGGATTTTTGTAGCCAAAACTTAACGTTTTGCATTTTCAAATCGTACTAAAGAGTTGGTTTAGTATGATAATTACCTTAAACTCTTTGGTTTTGTTGTAGATTGTGAAGTTCTTTTCCTATGTAAAAATTTTATCCAAATTATGTTGCCGTTTTATTCTTTATTTTACCAAAATGATTTCCGCTTCTGCACTGCTTAAAAATAAATTATTTTACTTCCCCTCAAATAGCCTTACATTATATTAGGAATGTAGTGCTATAGTGTTGGATTTTAACACTATAATATTGCGTTACTAATAGAGCGTGGGACTGTTACGTGCCCATTTTTGGGGCGCGACATACTATGTTGACAATGTTGTACAGGGTCGTGCTCATCAAGTTCAAGGTCGTAATAGTAGAAAATTGAAGACTGTTCAGTTGTGGCATCATCGGCTAGGTCATGCCTCCTTTGGTTATTTGCGAAAATTGTTTCCGTCATTAGTTGGTAATATTCCAGAGTCCTCGTTAAAGTGTGATGTTTGCACATTAGCTAAAAATCATCGAGCTTCATAATCTCCAAGTTTGAATAAAGGAACAATTTCGTTTGAGTTAATTCATTCTGATGTGTAAAGGCCATCTCCAATTACTACTCAGCATGGTGTGCGTTGGTTTGTAACATTTGTTGATGACTGCACTTGAATGATTTGGTTGTACCTCATGAAAAATAAAAGCGATGTGGATGGCATCTTCAAAGCTTTTTATCACATGGTCTATACTTAATATTCACTCCCTATTAAAATGCTTCGATCAGACAGTGGTGGTGAGTATCTTAATCAGGATCTTTCTCAGTTTTTTTTATACAGAAAATGGCATTCTTCATGAAAGTAAGTGTCTTTAAACCCCATAGCAAAATGGAGTTGTTGAACGAAAAAATCGACACATCCTTGAGATTACCCGTGCTTTTCTTATTGGTAGTTGTGCACCCAAGACATATTGAACTGATGCAATCACCTATGCTATTTATGTTATCAACCAGATGCCGTCGCGTGTTCTCTCTTTTAGAACACCTTTGGCCGTGCTTGCCGATCATGTTTTGCTACCCTCCACTCTTCATTTCAAACCCCGGGTTTTTGGTTGTGTGGCATATGTCCATCTTCACAAAAATCAACGAAGCAAACTTGATCTATGTGTAGTGCAGTATGTTTTCCTTGGCTTTAGTCCTCAACAAAAGGGCTATAGATGTTATCATCCATCTACTCTACATATGTACATCACCGTGGATGTTACCTTCTCTGAAGACGAGTTAGTTTTTACTCTCAGCCATACTCCTTAGGGGTAGACAACCTTAATTGACAATTATAGCGGGTTCAATTTAATTAATGCACCACCTGCAGATTGTAGCCCCCTACAGACGGTAGCCCAAGTGACCGTGGCCAAGCTGTAGATCATAGCCCCAGTGGGCTTCTTGACCGCTTGAGTCCAAGTGACACGGTACTACTGGGCTTCTTGATAGTGTGAGTCAAAAGGACACATAAACTAGGCCGTGTGAATGCCCAGAAACTGAACCAGTCAGCAGCCAAAGTGGGCTTGATATTTATGCCACTGTCAATAGCCCAAGTGGGCATGAAAATCATGCAGTCAGCAGGCCGAGTGGATGTGAAAATCATGCAGTCAACAGCCCAAGTGGGCGTGAAAATCATGCAGCTGCAGTCAGCTCAAGTGGGCTTAATTCGGATATAATAGATTATGGCTAAAGTGGGCCCAACTCGGTATTGTTTAGTTCAGACCCGAGTGGGCAACTTAATAGCTGTAGTGAAGCAGAACACGGCAATCCCCCATATTCCACAAGTACACGTACATGATCCAACAGATATCTCTGAGGTAAGTGTTCACTCAACTATTAATAAATCCTTTTATGTGTTGCCTCCTCGATAAAATAGAGGAAAACCACCAGAAGGGAAAGTAGATATTCAATTGCTAACTATGTCGCCACTCATTGCCTCTCGCTGAGATATTGTGCACTTGTTCAATAAATGGAAACTATTAAAATACCTACCAAAGTGGAAGAAGCCTTGAGAGATCCAAAGTGAACCGAGGCAATGCAATTGAGATGGAGGCGTTATAGAAGAGCAAAACATAGAGCGTGGTTACACTTTCCAAGGGAAAGAAATCAGTAGGATGCAAATGGGTGTTCATTATTAAACATAAGGTAGATGGAACGATAGATAAATAGATACAAGGTGAGATTGGTAGCAAAAGGTTATACAGAAACCTTTGACATCGACTATCAGGAGACATTTGCTTCGGTTGCAAAAATGAATACAATTAAAGTTCTGTTATCTCTTGCTGCTAACCTTGAATGGCTTCTGAGGCATTTTGATGTGAAAAAAATGCATTTTGCATGAGGATTTAGAGGAAGAGGTATATATGGATTTCCCACCAGGATATGGTATTAAGGACTCCGTTGGAAAAGTATGCAGACTTCGAAAGGCATTATATGGTTTGAAATAGTCACCGAGAGCTTGGTTTGGACGATTCACTCAGGCTATGAAGAAGTATGGATACAAACAAGGGAACTCAGATCATACTTTGTTTATCAAGCATAAGGATGGTAAAGTGACCTTACTCGTTATATACATGGATGATATGATTGTCATAGGGGATGACACAAAGGAGATTGAATAGTTACAGGGGTACTTATCCTCCGAGTTCGAGATGAAAGACTTAGGAGGACTCAAATACTTCCTAGGAATAAAAGTTGCTAGGTCTTGAGAAGGCATATACTTATCACAACGTAAGTACGTGTTAGACTTATTATCAAAAACTGGTATGCTAGCATATAAACCGGCAGATACCCCAAATGTGCATAATCATCATCTTGCGATCTATGAGGATTAAGTTCCGACAAATACAGCGAGGTATCAAAGGTTAGTTGGAAGATTGATTTACTTGTCACTTACACAACCTGATATTGCTTATGCAGTGAATGTGGTAAGTCAATTCATGCATGCACCTAGTGAGGATCACATGGCGGCAGTAATTCTTAGTTATTTACAAGGGGCTTCTGGAAAAGGGTTAATGTACAGAAAGCATGGACACATGGAGGTGAAAGGATATACATATGCAGATTGGGTTGGAAATATTACTGATAGGCAGTCAACGTCAGGCCATTTCACGTTTGTTGCCGGTAATCTTGTGACACGACGAAGTAAGAAACTGAATATGGTGGCAAGGTCGTCAGCAGAAGCCGAGTACAGGGGCATGACACATGGTATTTGTGAACTTTTATGTCTTCGGATTCTACTTACTGAGATAGGGTTCAAGCCTAAAGAGCCTATGATGTTGTATTGTGATAATCAAGTAACTTGAGAGATAGATAACAACCCGGTACAACATGACAAGACCAAACATGTTGAGGTGGATAGACACTTCATAAAAGAGAAGTTGGATGTTAAGCTAGTTGATATTCCATTTGTAAGAACGGAAGAGCAGTTGACAGATATTTTAACCCACGCAATTTCCATTGAAAGGTTTCAGGACTTACTTAGCAAGTTGGGTCTTGGCGATATTTACACACCAACTTGAGGAGGAGTGTTGGCGTGAGCCCTAATAGATTAGGAATATAATTAATTGTATTTCCTAGTTTAGTTAGAAGTCCTTTACTATTGCTTGTATTACAAAAGATATATTTGTGTGTGTGTGTGTGTCTATATATATATATATATATATACACACTACCTCCAAGAGGGAGAAGAATAATATGAAAAATAGATTGAAACCGTAAAACTAGTTTTATCTAGAATCAGCTCCAAGGATCAGGATATCAAATCCATGGTATTAGCATGCAAATTTGTAATTAAGAAATCGCAATGATTAATTTGAGCATCTAAGGAGAATTACAGATGTAAACCTGTATAAAATTATCCATTTGAGAAGAGATGATTACACTTTCTTCGATACTACTAGTCCAAGTCTCTCATAAACATGTCTCATAGAAACTTCATTACAGCAATACCTGACCTACTTCTTATGCCAAAGCCCGGTCCCCTGCAATAGAAGACCTATTACATATGCCCAAGTTCGGTATCTTCGATACGGAGATTCTAGTACCTGTTACTTAAAATGGTATGACACAAACAAAATAACATAAGAAAACCAGGTAAAGGATCTATTTGGTCAAAGTAGATGTAAACAGCTTTCTCCAATTGGAAAGCATATAAACAAATATTATTAACCACTACATGTCACATGACATGCCTAATTAAAAAAATAGGTTCCATTCTATGATAGCATGGTTGAATGACTCTTCACCAAATGATGTTTGTTTCATTTTGTCAAAAGGTTCCTAAAATATGGAACATTTTGTACATATGAAGACGTCACATGATCAAATTATTCAATTATGTTAATGTTTCATCAACTGAACTATTTTAAAAATAAATAAGATAGGTGACAGAATAGTAGAGCTGGTCATACGTGATCACAAGCTTCTGACCTAGAAAGTTAGGGAAACAGATACAAGAAGAGCCTCATTTCTACACATCTGAATACAGCTTTGAATCATCGAGGGCTCATAGGCTTTCTTAGGGCTGGTTTGGTATTGCTATACTTTGAAAAAAAATTGTTTCTGTTGTGCTGTGAGAATAAGCAGCTGTGAAATAAAGTAACAGAGTGTTTGGTAAACTTTTTTTTGTAAAAGTACTTTTGGAAAAAAAAAGCAGTATGATAGTGTTTGGTAAACTTTTATGTAAAAACAGTTGTGACTGTGTGAAATGACCAAAAATGGTATAATACTAGATGTGTTATTAATTTAATTTTCTTAACAAATAAAGGTGAATTACTAATTATACTTTATTTTTAAAAGAAAAATATTTATAAATTTTATCTTAAATAGTAATTAGTATGACAAACTACTTCAATTGAAATATTTTAGACTGAATAGTTAGGATTCATTAGTACAGTATTGTTAATGTACTTGAAAGTAGTCTAATTAGATGTATTCATCAAACTTGCCGCTATTCTATTTCTTAATGCCTCTATCTCATGTGATCCTTCAACTTGAAAATTTTGGTATTCTTCATCATCATCATCACTACTATCACTCTCTTCACAAAAGCCCCGAGGATCATCAAAATGACAATCACGTTTAGAATACCTCCGTATGTAGTTATGAAGAGCCATTATAGCAATGACAATCTTCACTTGCTTATTGAACGGGTAATTAGGCATATCCCTTAAAATTGTCCATCTTTTCTTCCATACTCCAAAAGTTCATTCAATGATACTCCTAAGAGAATAATGCATGTGATTGAATATCTCTTTATGACCCATTGGTTCAGCACCCCTACGAAAGTCTGGAAGATGATATCTTTCACCTTTATATGGTCTCAAATAACCTCTCATTTGTGAGTATCCCGCATTTACCAAGTAATATTTTTTCTGACAATTGAAAATTTTGTTTTGTATTGTAATAATTATACAAAGCAAGTATGTAAAATGTTATAATAAGTATGAAGATTACCATTTGGAGGCTTAGAAAAGTTTAAATTTGGATTTTGTAGCACGGATAGAAAAACCCTTGTATCATGTGCAGTGTCTTCCTATCCGGCACAAACAAATGTGAATTACATGTCAAAATTACATGCAGCCATAACATTTTGAGTCAGTATTCCTTTCCTACCAATGTATGGAACTTGATCTGGAGGTGGTATTGAAGCCTCAACATGTACTCCATCTATGACACCAATACTATCCATCGGTTTGATAATATCTATTTCCATCTTACATAAAATATCCAACATAACACCAAAATATCTACTAACAGTCTCATCAGAATGTTGAAATCTCTCTTGCACTAATCTATTTTTTACACCATGTCCCAACATATACAAGAACATTCCTAATATTTCAATTACACTCATTCTCCCTAACCCTTTCAATCCATAATTAGTTTGCAAACCATTGGATAAAGCTGCCCATAGGTTTGGTCAGTACCGGACAAAGCTGCCCATATACCAAAATGTTGATATCAAAATATTTTTTTTTGGTCAATTGATAAAAATAATAAATCTGGTATGTAAAATATCTTAGGGTCCCAAACGTCTTCTTGTTATTTTATTGTTGCTACCTCCAATAAGAATTTCCCATTTATCATAACAGACAAGAAAAGAAAACGAAGTGATATTTATCTCAAAATAGAAAGGGTCACAAATCAAATTAGTTGTGCTAATTATCTCATACAAATCAAAGAAAGCGAAGTGATATTTATCTCATAACAGACATGATAATTGTAATAATAATTCCTTTTTAGTTGTGCTAATTACAAGTTAATTAGTTGTGCTAATTATCAAAACGAATTTAAGTATATGATGCTTTAATCTCATATGTCCAGACATATATTAGAGCAACATCATCACCGCACCAACTCAGGAAAACATAATCCAAACAATTAAACTACTAAACAAAGGCAACTTTAACTCACACATTTCACTTCTATTTACTATTAACTCAATTTTAATACATTTTAAAAACTCAAAAAACAAATAATCCTCAGAGACAATTCCACATAAGTGGAAATTGCAGACAATCTACACAACATCAGATTAAAAAATCAATTTCTGTAACAGCTGAAAAATGCTTTGCATTTCCTAAGATATAGAAATAGAATCCACAACATTGAACATAAACGGAGCAACTGTCGATTTTTTCTTGTTTCCTCCACAAACCCTAATTTTTTTCCCTAATTTTTTCCCCAATTTTTTCCCCAATTGTTTCCTCCATCCCCAGTTTTTTTTCCTGACACCCATACACTCATCCTTCGCTCTTCCCACCCTCTTTCACTCACTCTCCTCATCCCCAAATTTAAAAATCCAAACAAATAAATAACGAAATTTTAGACAAGAGAAGCTTACCAGAGGAAGGAGGGAAGGCGACGGTGAGAGAAGGAGGGAAGGCGACGGTGGTGTCTGTGGCGCTGAGACTGACTGAGGGAGAGGAAAAGGAGGAGGAGGAAGAGGTGCAGCGGCAGGCAACAGAGGGAAGAGGGTGTGTAAGAGAGTTTTTTGCGAGAGGGCTTGCGAGAGAGAAGAGTCTGAAGTGTGAGGAATCAGGAGAAATGAGAAAGGAGAAAGGAGGACAATATTGGCAAATTGAAAAATTTATTAACAAAATTACTATAGTTATGTGTTTTTCACAATAAGCCACTTTTTGAAGCTGCTTTTCGCGGTTTTCACTTTTTAGCTTCTTTTTTTTTATCTGAAACTTCGAAATAAAGCTAGTTTGGGGTGTTTACCAAACACTAAAAACTCTTCCAGCTTTTCTTTCATACCAGCTTTTTTTTACAATCACCTCAACCCCAAACCATACCTTACTTTTTCCATTTTTCTGAACCGGTTAATATGATAAAAGGGCCCTTTTTAGGAGCCATAAAAACACGTACTTTTACACACCTTCAACCTTCAAATGAGGAACTTTAGATCCTTCCACGTTTAAGAGTTGAAGATGCGTATCACACACACACACACACACACACAAACACACACGCTGTACACACACAAACAATAACTGCACATTCTACGAATTATGTTTTCTATCATCACCCTCCATTTCATCTCTCCATCTCCCAGTACTCTTATTTCCCTCTAACCATTATCTCACTAACTTCTCCTATCTTCACCCTTCACCCACTTATTCAAAATCACAAAAGAAAGGGCTAGTTTGGATTTCTTAATGGCACTAAGTGTCAACGGATTGTTGCAATGGGTGAATAAATGCTCAACAAAGACATCTGCATGATAAAAAAATAAACTAGTTAAGTACTGTAAAGAGATGTTACAAGAACCTCGTACAAGTAAATACCATTCCTAGAAAATAATATGCATCCTTCAACTGCTAGATGCATATCTGATGGTTACAAATGTGTCAAAATATGTGGCTGCATCTGTGACCCATGAAGCGAGACCCCAAACAGATACTCACGTCATGTGGCTTTTTATTTAATGATCAGAAAACTAACATGCTTAGCACCACGATTAGAACCATTTACTAAAAACCTTGGCATCTCATTCCTTGATCGAACATGTATACTGGATGTATGTGGATGCATTCCTGACACATAACAAATAAATCCATACTGCAGTTTAACACACCCATATTCTTTTCATGCCATATCTATTTATTATTCTTATTAAACAAGCACTCAAAGTACAAATATAGCCCTCAAAGATTATAGCATCGAACACAACTTTATAAATTGCAGCATTAGAAACATTGTAGGGACACACTGACACGGGAAGGAAAATAAAGATACCCGTTCTGCGTATCAGGGGTACCAACACCCACTGCTATTAGTTTCACACCAGATGAGTCGAATCTCGCATTATTTTCGTTGAGAGATGCAGCAAGTTCCCAACTTCAAAACCCAAAGAAAAAACAAAAAAACTCAATGTCAATGAAACGCAAAGCAAAACCCGTCACATGATGGGCCACGCCGGCACCAGGACATGCCCTTCTTCCCATCTCGAAAGGCATGAGCTTATACGACAGGTCCTCACCGCTATCAAACCTTTTGGGCTTCAAACTTTTCAGATCAACCAACAATGTAGGATTTGGAGGTATGTATGACCTTTACATTAATTAAGATGATCGTGTCACTTGGTTTAACGAATTCATCGATGGTGCAATCCTCGGATAAAAATGCAGTACTGGCGATCGCCCAAGTGGGTACAACCTAAGCAGAGAGGCTCATATACAATGCTTCGAAAATAGGGTAGTTTGAAAACGTCACACTTAAGTGTAACTCACACTTATAAATAGAGATGAACAACACTAAACTGCAGTTATAATAATTGGCAAGTGTAAGTCTACTTTAATCATTATTTATCGTCAATAAGCGAGGTCTTGTTTTAGACAAAACCAACCGCCCCCGAACTCCCCAGAAGATAGGTGTTGACAAGTTTTTTTAATCAAAACATCTAATTAGGAGGTAGGTAGAGTTTTTTTTATAGTCAATTACAGCATTACATGTAGAAGAGTCAAGCTTCTAGTAAAGGCACAATTTAATGCAAAGCTAAAAGAGCCGGATAATAGCCTTATAGGACCCAAAGTAGAAAAACATTATAGTACCTAAATAAGGCTAGAGAGATGCTAAGTGGACCCTCGATGGATTGACACCTCCTAGTTTAACGTTAATTTTTAAGTCAACATTATAAAGTATTGTGCAAAAACATGATGCGAGTCTATAGAGAGTCTCACTTTTGAAAATCTCCGTAGTATTTCTCATAAGGTAATATCATAGCACAACTTTAAGACAAAAACCATGAACTTCCAAAAATAAAAAAGATAGCGCATGTGTTTCAACTTGACAATGACTTTTTCTTGGAAGGGTGGTGTTTTTTCTTCTAACAAATGACATTATCTACATTAAGGAAGTTTGGGTGGGCTAATCCTCACACTTGACTAGCAATAAGAGCAAGTCCACCCCTAAAAAAATGCACCAGTATCCAGCCCATTTAATCCACTCAGTGAACAGTGATAGACCACAATGAATAGTAATAGGCCAAATGCATCTCCACCCCTAAAAAATACGCAACGATCTCCACCCCTACAAAATGCACTAGCACCCAACCTATTCAAAATATTATTAAATTTTTTATAAAATAATAAATAAATAAATAAATAGTTTTAGTTTCAGATAGGATTTTTAACCAATCTCGTCACGCTACGTGTCCTTATCTGAAGTACTATTTTGTGAATAGATTTCCGCAAAGATTTTCAACCAATCCCGACATGTCCTTAACACAAAATGCCATTGAGATATTCAAATCCCACTCCAATGCTCCCAGTTTAAATTAGTTTAAAGTAGAATAGCAAAATGAGAATGGTAAAATGTGGTTGTTATAAAAATACTTGCATATTCACAGACAAATCGACCCTTTGGAATGAACTAATCAGCATACAAGCTCCACCCTTTTCTCATATCCCTCACAATCTTCAACCTCACCTCAATCCCTCTTTGACTCACTCGATTCCCACAATCCCATCCACACCGACAACCCAACCCACACTCTGAAACACGGACACCTACCACCCTTTTCCCCACACATCTTGCATTCACATCTAGCCGCGCCCTCCCCCGACTCATCCACCAAACGCACCATTTCGACATCGATTTCACCCGCCGAGTTTGGTCCCAAAGCTAAGCAACCAGAGCCCCAGGATTGGTGGAGTGGAAATCGAGAAGAGGAATGAGGGATTTGAGATGTAGTGTAAATGAAGAAGGCATATGAGTGTCGATCAACGGAGTTATGGAACGAGATTGGATGGGGTTCTAGAGATCGGGACATGTCGGAGGCGCAGCAGAGAGTGATGGAGGTGGAGATTGTGCGAAGGGCGGTGCAGGTGAGAGAAACGGTGGCGAGTTCTTGTGGAGTTAGCCATGGCGTCAGCATGGCGTCAGATGGGTCGTCCCATTGGTATGTCGATTCTAGGCCGACCTATGGCCTGGCTTGGGTTGGGTGCCAGCTTATTAGGCTGGGGTGGAGCAAAAAAATAGGAGGCTGGGGTGGAACTGCTGTAATGTAGTTCAAATTCACATTTAGCAAGAATCGAACCTAAAATCTCGCACTTAGTGGCAAAAAAATGATGTTATTCATACACTCTATTTATCGCTTACATATCTTTTGTTTATTTTTATTCTTAAATCTTCTTCAATTTATTTAATCTTAATAAATACTGGAAAAAAAATATGGATGTGTTGAATAATGAGACCTTTTTAGCAAGTCTACTTTTACCACTTTTGGTTTTGCACCACGTAACCCATTCTAGCTAAGCTGATAAAATTATTACCCACACCTGCTGCTCATTGATTATGAGCATGTCCCACTCTAGTTATGAAGCTAATCAATCTGGTTTGGCTTCCTTATTTTTTTACATAATATTACGATCTAATAATATTACTTATTACGATATAATAATATTACTTTTTACGTTAGAAGCTCTTACAATTCAAATAGTACCACTCCTTTGAGTTTTAATAGATTTGGGTTAAAACTTGGTTTTGGGTTAAATTCTACCCAAAATACCAGCCAAGGCTAAATTTTATGACCCACCACTGTGCTTGCGCGAGCATGAAAAAACTTCACTGCATTGACACGCCCCATGTCCTACACACGACAGAGCTGCAGCAGGTGGGAACAACCATCGATAGCTTTGTCGACCACCCAAATTCTCCCTAAACGGCTACTTTCATCTGACAACCCACATAATTGGACTGTTGGTTGATCCAACAGTCCAAATTCAAAACTTTTTTATAATCTAATTTATAAATACAATAAATTCAATTGCTGAGATAGAATATGAAGAAATCTAAAGATAAAATAAAAGATCTGATGGCCCAAAATTAAATCCAACAACTAAATCAATTAAAAAATTATTTTTATTATTTATCGAAATCTAAATATTTTTAAGTTAAAATGTTCAGAAAAATAAATTAGGATAATCAACATAAATTTTATTTTAAAAAAGTTACCGAAAAAAATTTAGACCAAATTCATTCTTTAATAATCTTGAACTAAAATTTTAATCAAACTATTGGAGGAGGAAAATTATTTTTAGGTTAGAACCTAAATTTTAGGCTTTAACCCCCACTCATTGGATTTGGTTTTAGGGTTTAAGGTGTGATGAATCCCCGAAAATATTGGATCATTGACTCTATCCTCCCTTCAGTCCTAGTTGAACCCGTCCCAGCAAAGACCACCTTCCTACTGCAAGGTTAGGTTTGCCCTTTGCCTAGAATCCACTACAGATCACAGAGATCTAACCTGAGTTATTTAGGTTATGAAATTTTATCTCTGGTTAGAGGTTACGTTAATAGTTATAAAACGTGATGCCAATTTTATATGTGAGTGAGAAATATTAAATTTAAATCTCATAGATGATAAGTTCAATATCAATTTATTTTTCACTCTCTAATATATATAAATAAATAAAAACTTAATTGCATTAAGGTAGTAAACAACAATTTTGGTAATTGGTTGCATGGACACTAGCTGTCCGTGAAAATAGAGCAACTAGCTTTTGGTTTTGGGATGCAGTTAAGAAGATTTGTCTTTGGTGATGATCCCAACGTTAAAACATGGCTAATACATGTCGAAACCACAGGACATGCAATTGCTTCAGTTTACTTGCGACTTTTTGTCTTATAATCAGATGAGGATGCACAACGCACGCTTGGCTTTCCAGAAATTCAGATGGGATCATCCTCCACATTGCATCTAAACTTGAAATGGATCGAACTGGAATTTGGATGCTCGTTATTTTGGATAAGATCAAAATTATTTGTTCACTCGTGGGGTTAGCTCTTTTAGTCATGTTATTCTTAGGTATAGGTTCAAAAGCGGAATCACCACCATTCGTTAGTTGTTAATTAGCTATCCGTTTAATTAGCGATTCAAAGTTGTTCAAACGCATTTTAGATGATTATGCATGATTAGTATTTCTTCAAGAAAACAAGATGGATTGGAGGCCATCCATAGTAATATTGTTGGTTTTGGGGTATATGTAACAAGACATCTGCAAAAAACGCATAATTGTTATGATATGTTGTTTGTTAAAATAATATAATCAACGATTCAAAGTTGTTTAAGCACAACAATTTTGATTAGTATCTACTAATAACAAGATGTTTAGACGCCACGCGTGGATAATCGCTGAATGGTTTGGAGGCATATGTAAGGAACTCGAAATCCTATTGCTCATAAAAGAGAAGGTAGCGAAAAGAAGGTTAGTGAAGAGGGCAAATGGGTGGTCTAAGTTAGAGCATGTGGAGGGTCATGTGCCAAACATTTTTTTACATGCAACCATATGCAACAGTCCTGACAGATAAAACTCAAAGAAGAAACCCTTAGCGGACTATTTTAGGGTAAAAGACAAAAATACCCCTAACTGATGATGTTACGGAAAACGACAGAGCCTCGATAAATTTATGAAGTGACATCAATGGCCTCACAGATTTTGTTTGGACTTGGGATATCAATTTTGAGCAGATCTTTTGCACATTAATCATGTCCAATGTGCATTAATAAGGATCCGGATCTTCTTTATGAGAATTCTAAAAAAAATTGAATTGTGTCTGTGGAGCCAAAAATAATCACAAGGCGACACGTGGATATTTTAGCAAAAAATGGCCAAACTACCCATGAGGTATACCGGGATTTCTACACTCGAGTAACAGACAATTGTCCTTCAACAAAGTAAAAAATGCTCCAAAGAGAGGTAACCAATTCAAATCTCTTTTTACAAGGTAACCTCCAAAATAGTCTTAATTGGTTAATTAATGGATTAATTACCCAATTCATCCATTAATTACCAATTAAATTATACAAATTAACCCCAAAAAATGTCAAAGGGCCGGCCACCATTCCCATCCTCACCTTTCCCATTTTCCTTATGTTGTTACCCAAATTAAAATAGTCATTTATTTTCATAACCACCCATTTAT
>JAOTRO020006946.1:0-16031 GCA_028566515.2 Pyracantha coccinea | reverse complement strand
TACTTTGACACTAGGACCTGAAATTGCACGAAAATAACTTTAAACACTATAATTAACATAGTTTAGCTAATTAAATGTAAGAAAACAAGCTAACTAAGTCGCATAAATATGCTCCTATCACCCCCGACTGATAAAAGTTGGCAAGGAAATGATGGAACATAAAGCACTACAGAATAAACTTCTGAACCAAAGAAATTGATTGTTCCATGACCAAGAATAGGCACTGAGGTTCCATTTTCCACTGAAACTGGTTGACCTTTAATGATGATTAAAAATCATGACGAAATTTTTTATTATTTATCATGTGGTCAATAGCACCAGTTTCCACAACCCAAATATTTGAGCAGATCATTAGAGAAAGCAGCTTTGAGAGGAATCAGTTGAAGTAGTATGATTGGCACTAGTTCTCTGCATGCTACCATTACCATTGATAATGATGTTAGTAGAGGAAACAGGAACTCTACTTCTTGGTCTGTCTTCCATTCCATTGAAATATAAATGTGATATTTCAGCAGCTCCTGCTCTGATACTACGCGGGAAAACAGTAAGAATTAAAAGAGACACAAGTTTACGTGGTTCGGCAAATTAGCCTATGTCCACGGCAAATTAGCCTACGTCCACAGTAAGACTAATAGAGACAAGTTTACGTGATTAGTCTTACTGATCATAATTTGAGAATGAACATATTCTGATGGGAGCATTTTTGCTTACCATTATAATTATGGTGTACACTCACCATACACCTAATAATCTGTCAAATGTCTTTTCAATTTTGAAAAAAATTAACCAAAGTTTAGTGAAATGACACATGTCATATGTTTAGGTGCATGGTAAGTATACACCATAATTTATTGCAGTGAGCGAATATGCTTCATATTCTGATACATATAATGAGCTCCACCACCATAAATAATAAACGCATACAGCTGTACATGCATGTTCCAAGAACGTCCCTTAAGAACCCGAGAAAAGTCCCTTAGAAACATATGCAATAAACACCACCCTGCCACCTTATAATTGTAATTAAAGCACAATGTAATTATTCCAACAGTTAAGGAAGGAAGCATCTCGCATTTCTGCAACCATATGAAAATATCGGGAATCAGAGGTTTTATATTATCTTTATTTACACACAAACTAACTTGACGGGATCGTACGCATCCAGAGTATTTGTACTGTCATACCCTCTCTCCCTTTCCTCCGCTATATTGTTTGTCAATATAGGTTACCAGGCCATATTCCTAGAGTACTTAAATCACAGGTCACCAGGTTCACCCAATGGCTTCAACAGCTATATAATCACAGGAAATTCAGGGGCAAACAAAGAAAAGAGTGTTAACCTATATTTCGGTTGTGTGCGCCCTTGTGAAGGTTCATCATGAGGTCTTCAGGTGAAACCAATGCATGTCAAAATGCAGTTGAAAATAAAGGGTTTAGGGTAAATTTAGATTTCTCTACAATCTCACAATTCTTAAATACTACTTCAAAATTTTATTTTTCTCCATAAGAAGGTATTTATAAGATTACAACGGAGCAAACTAGGAAATAAATCAAAACAATCATTTGTCTACAAGACAAGGAAACATAGACCAAATCAAATCATATCAAACCTAATTAAATCATATAAAATCACTAATTAAATCATATGTCTAAAATACTTTCATTGTTATTCTCCAACACTCCCCCTCAAACTCATGATGTGAAATCATGAGTTTGTCAAGAAGGAAATCTTCATTGATATGCTGTTACTAACGCCAATTTTTTTCGCAAGCCCAGCAAATCACAATCCGTCAAAACTAACGCCTCCTTTCAAATGCCCAGTTGGAACTAGCGCCAATCTTTTTGAAAGCCCAACTAGAATAAACGTCTATTTTCAAAAGCCTAACGAACCAATCATAATCCTCGGAATTAACGCCTCTTTTTGAAAGCCCAACTAGAAGTAATGCTAATCTTTTCAAAAGTATAATTGGAACTAACATCCTTTTTCGAAATCCGATCAATAAATCTCATGATATGTTGGAACCAACGCCTCTTTTCAAAAGTTCAGTTGAAACAAACGCTAATCTTTTCGAAAGTTCAAATGAAACTAACATCTCTTTTCGGAAGCCCCAACCATCAAATCCTTTTTTTCTTGCAATTCTTTTTTCATTCTTGTTTTTTTTTTTCCCCTCTTCCTCAAACTCATAACTAAACTAAATGAAAAATTAAAAAAATTAAAAAAAACCCCCAAAAGCCTTCATCATATGAAACGTATCCTACCTTGACAGAACTTTTGTTTTTCTTCTAATCTCTTCTCCAAGAGAGCGAAACCACAACTTTTTTCTTTCTTTTTTTTTTCTTCATGGCAGTGGAAATTTATCTTCTTCTAAAATCATAGACAATCTTCACCCTCAGGTTCATGGCTTGTGGGTGCAAGAAGAAAATTAGCTTCGTGCACCCACAAGGAGGCGCTCATAGCAAAGTTCAACAAAGAATCGAACTCTGCTTTGATACTAAGTTGAAAATAAAGGGTTGAGGGTAGATTTAAAATTCTATACAATCTCACAATTCTCAAATACTACTTCAATATTTTATTCTTCTCCATAAGGAGGTATTTATAAGATTACAAAAAAGCAATACTAGGAAATAAATCAAAATAATCATTTGTCTATAAGACAAGGAAACCTAGACCAAATGTGATAACCCGTCCCTAATTCTATGATTTTATAATCTTTAAAAGAGTGGTTTTTTGAAAATGCCCTTAGAGGTGAGGACGTTTAATTTTTGTTGACCGTCTTTCCGTGACTTGTACTGTCAAAATCCCATCCCTGAAATTTCACTATTCATTACGTATTTCGTAATTTAAATTTGTATTTCACGTTTACGTTATTTTAATTCCGTTAAACTTAGAAATTTAAATCGAATAGTTAAATGTTAATTTTTAATCAAGTGGATTCCCACCTTGCGGGAAAGAAGCCCAATTAGTTTAAGTTTAAGGGGACCAATCAAATAAGGGAGTGGTGGACCAACCAAATTAGTGTTTTAGAGACCTATTAGAAAATTAGAAGAAAGAAAAAAGGGCAAATTAGGAAGAGGGAGAGAAGCTCCCAGTTTTCCCCTCGTTGGCCCATACACCCACGCCACCTAACCAGTTCAAATTTCGGCGATTTTCGCCTTTTTTCCATTGAAATTCACACATCCACCACCCCCATCCACCTTATTTGTCCAAATTTGATGATTTTTGAGTCCAAAACTGTGTAAAACCATGCGAGTGACCGATGGAGTTTCGACGTCGATTATATTGATTTGAGTCTTAATTGTAAATGTTGTTGGAGTCCTTTTTTAGGTAAGATTAGTATATGTAATCTTTAGGATTTATCCTTATTTATTTGTAATTACTTTCCTTGTAGAATAAGGTATGTGTGCCTATATATTTGTAAACCCTAGATGATGAATAATATAACAAAGTATTTTTGATGTATTTCTTCTTGGTATCAAGAGCTAGGTTTCGATCCAAAAACCCTAAACAGAAACTCGTGTACTGCTGTGGCTGTAACTAAGCCCAGCACCGTAACCTTGGCCTGTCTGTGGTTGTATTCCTTGTCCGCGTCATAATTGCTGCTAGTTGTCGGATCGTACTTGTGGGTGTTGCAGAATACAAGTCAGTATACAATTGTTGTGCAATTGCAGCAATTGTCAAAGAAATTGGATCTGATTGGAAATTACTGTGTGCTCTGCTGCGCCGTCTGACATAGTGTGTGGGAAACAGCACTGCACTGTCCTTTGCCGTTGCTGTTGACCAAAACAATTATAAAGGGTTTTCTGCTGCTGCTTGCTGCATTATTGCAGCGTATAAAGTTGTGTTGGTAAAAAAAATAAAAAATTGATGCGGCTGCTTGCTGCCTTGGCAGCGTGTGAAATCATGTGGTCTTGTCTTTTCCGTGAGTGTTGCATTAGAGGAAGTAATAGCTGCTGACTCTTTTTGATATAGAGAATTGTCACAACAGCATTGTATACTTGTCATCGTGCTTTCCTGCTTCAATTATCGCGTATTGGTATAATTGTTGCGTATCAGTAATTATCCTGTATTGTAGTCTTGGGTGGTATTGCAATGGCGAATACAGATTGGATTTTGGACTCTGGGGCAACAGATCATATGATGTATGATAGAACTTCGTTTCAGTCCATGACACATCCTCATAGAAAGTATATGGCAACTGCCAACGGTACTACTGTTCCTGTTGTTGGAGTGGGAACAGTCTCTCTTACACCATCTCTTCCCTTGTATAATTGTTTATTGGTTCCGTCATTGTCCCATCACTTATTGTCTGTACCACAAGTCACTGAACAATTGGATTGTGTTGTATTAATGTATCCTTGATTTTGCTTGATTCAGGATATTCAGACAAAGGAGATCATTGGGCGTGGCGCTAAGAGAGAGAGGCTATATTATGTGGATGACGTGGTTCCTGGAAGAGCTAATTTGGTTCGTGCGTCGCGTAATAGTAATTTACAGAAGGTATTGCTGTTGCATAGTCGTTTGGGCATGCATCATTTGGTTATTTGAAGCATATGTTGCCTAATTTGTTCAGTGGAATCGAAGACTCAGAATTGAAGTGTGAAGTATGTATTTTAGCCAAAAGTCATCATACTTCATTCTCTTCAAGTATGAATGAAAGGTCTTCTCCATTTGCGCTAGTACACTCTAATGTGTGGAGGCCTTCCCCTGTTAGTACTGCTTCAAGAATTAAGTGGTTTGTTATTTTCGTGGATGATTGCACCCATATGACGTGGTTCTATGTGCTGAAAAATAAAAGTGAGGTATGTAATGTGTTTCGTTTGTTTCTTCAGATGGCTAAAACTCAATATTCATCTGATATTAAAGTTTTGCGTTCTGACAATGGTGGAAAGTACATAAAGTCTGAATTATCCCAGTTTCTACAAGATCGTGGAATTGTTCATGAAACTACCTGTCCGAATACCCCACAACAAAATGGGGTAGCGGAAAGGAAAAATTGTCATATCCTGGAGACAGCTCGCGCTTTGCTTATTGGTGCATCTATTCCCAAACGTTTCTTGCCTGAAGCAGTTATACATGCAGTTTATGTTATGAATGGTATGCCGTCTCGGGTCTTGAATTATCGAACACCACTTCAGGAGCTTACTCAACTTGTTCCAGTGGTTTCTACAAATACTTTGTCACCTAGGATCTTTGGTTGTGTGGTCTATGTTCACATTCAGAAAGCTCATCGCAGTAAGCTTGATCTGTATACATACCATTGTGTCTTTCTTGGATTTTCTCTGCATTAGAAGGGATTTAAGTGTTGTCATCCTGCTAGTCAACGTACGTTTGTAACCATGGATGTGACTTTCTAGGAGTCCGAATATTTTTATACTTCATCTGTATCCAATTCAGATCACCAGGGGGAGATTAGTTATATTGGTGATCTAAGTTGGTTGGAATATACTTCAGGGGGAGATAGAGAAGTTGTGGAAATTCACCCAGTTGTTCTACAGGAGTTTTCTGAACCCAGTAACTCAGTTCGGAATACTGTAATTGAAGAAAACAGTCCAGTTCTGCAGGCTCCCACCGAACCAGTAGCCCAGTTCGGATGACTGCAATTGAAGAAAATAGTCCAGTTCTCCAGTCTCCCACTGAACAGTACACCCCAGTTCAACAAGAGTCTATAGAAGTGCCCAGTATGTTCGTAGTACCCCCTCTCTCTCTTTCTGATTCTACAGTGCCCGTTCCATCTCCTCTGAATATCCAAGAGGTAAGTATTTTAAATGATAGTACAACTAATCATGATATTGGTGTAAGTACTTATACATTGCCAGCAAGACAGAATCGGGGTGTGCCACCTTACATGTTCTCTTCGAAAGGAAAGATCAAGTATCTGATTGCTAATTATGTATCATGTGAGCGTTGTTCACCAGAACGTATGGCATTGGTAAATCATATGGAATCAGGCAAAATTCCAACTCTAGTAGAAGAAGCCCTTCGAGACCCTAAGTGGACACAAGCGATGGATGAAGAAATGTCAGCATTGCAGAAGAATAAAACCTGGGAGATAGTGTAGTTACCAAAAGGGATGAAACTTGTTGGCTGTCTCTGGGTTTTTACGATCAAGTATAAGGTTGATGGATTAGTGGATAGGTACAAAGCAAGGTTAGTGGCTAAGGGGTATACTCAAACGTATGGTGTAGATTACCAAGAAACCTTTTCTCCAGTAGCAAAAATGAATACGGTGCATGTCTTGATTTCCTTAGCTGCAAATATGGATTGGCCTCTTAAACAGTTTGATGTGAAGAATGCGTTCCTTCATGGGAACTTAGAAGAGGAAGTGCATATGGTCTTTCCACCAAGATATAGTGCGAGTAGTAATACAGGAGTGTGCAGATTGCGTAAATCTCTTTATGGGCTCAAGCAATCGCCCCGTGCTTGGTTTGATAGGTTTACTCAAGTAATGAAAAAAATATGGATATCGCCAGAGTCATTCAGATCACACTCTGTTTCTGAAGCGTAGGCTTGACAAATTGACTGCTTTAATCATTTATGTGGATGATATGATTATTACAGGGGATGATTCTGAAGAAATTCAGAAGTTACATGACACTTCCCGACTCAAATATCGGGGCATGCTGGCCGTCACGTGAGGTGACGTAACCAAGTGCACAGTGCGGAAGTGCTATAGGAAATTTCGAAGAAATAAAAACCAAATATGATAATTTACATTAAAGATCAGTAGCGTAATAGAAGCATAAAAACGTAATGATAAGGTTCAAGTATCCTAGGTGCAGTCCAGAATAAACAAGTACTAGGTAAACGATAACCAGAATCTTACATGGATGGTGCTCTGTCAGAACTGCCTCGATGCCTCATTCGCCACCAACGTCATCGCTACCTAGAACTTGGAAGGGCGCAAAACAGAAAACGTGAGTCGGCCAAAAACAAAGCTTTTCCAAAACCATTTCAGTATCAAAGTACTAACCCCTCTTTGTAAAACCCGTATACTTTCCCAGAAAATATTATACATACTAGTATATCAAATCATGCTGAAAAATGATAAATCTCAAGTATGCCATGCCAGAATATCCAATCAAATAATATAAAAATCAAGCAGGTGAGATAACTCAAATCATCCTATGCCAGCAATATCAATACTTCAGCCGGAGTCACCTAAAGCGACTTGTACGACTGAATCTATAGCTCTTCAACCACTATCCTGCACACGAGTCGGAACCACCTCTAGTGGTCTGTACGACAGGCTGGGTGTATAAAATATGCTCAGTGCTACAATCACGTGAAAGCTGGGCGACGCATTGCCAGTCACCTACAAGTCGAAACCACCTATAATGGTCTGTACGACAGGCTAGCACCTGCCTTGGATCCAAGGTGAGCGTACGGTGCGAGAGGTGAACGATCACGTAAAGGCTAGCCCTACTCTGGCGGAGAACGAACACCGGGGTGCAAGAATATGAGCTATATCTCAATCTCACCATCATCACAATATCACTAACCAATATACTCACCTGACTTACCTGAGCGTCCGCGGTGCCAAAGCGTAACCAATACAATCATAATAATCATATCAACGATATTCGGCATGACATTTCAATTATAAAACCATTTAAAAACGTAATTTCTGGGAAACAAAGCAATCATAATATATATATTGAAAACAAAAGGCCACTCACTGATATGTAGAAGGGTCGTAGCCCCCGAGCCTCGCGTGGCTGCACTCGTCCTCAGGATATACCTCACCTATATGTGAAACAACTACAAACCGTCCAATTTAAGCACATAACCAACCTTAGGTAATAACTTTTCATACATTACTCAATTGAGGTGTTTGAATAAACCAACATGCTCTACACAATCCCACGAACACCCCCATATTTTTGGAAATTTTTTTTGAAGCCTCACGCGCCCCCAGGCGCCGGAAAGGTAAGGCCACATGAGCCGCCCACGTGCGGGCACGTGCTGTGCATGCAGACGGAATCCCTAACGCCGCTAGGGAATATTCCGTCAAATCCTAAGAATATTCCGTCAAATCCCAAGAATATTCTGTCAAAGTTGACTGACGCCGTTACCTCCGTTAGGAATATTCCGTCGTCCCTTACCTCAGTTCACCGGCGACCGGCACCGGAAACTGGAAAAATCTTCAAACTAGGTTTTCTCACTCATTTTTCAACCAAACTTCATAAAATTTATATCGAAATGAAGCTTAGGACAAGGGAAAGAAGTCTATACCACTTTGAAGCACCAAAAATGCCGGAATCTTGCCAGAGAAATCTCGTAAAATCCGGCCTACCTCAGAACTCACTATCCCGACCTCCAAAATCCTTCAAACTTGTTCTCCGAGCTTCGAAAGGACATTCTAAGATTCCCTATGATCTTAGAATTCTCTAAAAATCCCTAGTTTATGAGCACATGAACAGTACCATTAATGGTACTCACGGGATACAAGGGTTTTCGAAGGTTTCAAACCAAACCAAAGGTACGAATGAGTTGGTTAGCTTGCCAGGATCACAAAGAGGGTATTTGGAACCTCGATTCGTGCCCAAAATGAGAGGTGTACTGATGTTCGTACGGTTACGCTGAAAGAAGAAGAAAAATCAAGAAGGAGGAGAGAGAGAGAAAGGCAAAACCAGAAAGAATAAGGGAAAGGTGCACGTGTGCATGTGTGGGTGCATGTGTATAAGTTTAACTAGCCACCAAAACTAAGCCCAAGTTTTCTTTGGAGTTATATTGTGATAATAAATCTGCAAGGGAAATAGCTGATAATCCGGTACAACATGATCGAACAAAGCATGTAGAGGTTGATCGACACTTTATTAAGGAAAATCTTGAAAGGAAGATTGTTTCTATACCATTTATGAGTTCAAGAGAGCAGTTGGCTGATTCTCTTACTCATGCAGTATCTAGTAAGGTTTTCCAAGACTTAATTATCAAGTTGGGCATGTATGATGTCTATGCACCAACTTGAAGATGAGTGTTGATTTGAGTCTTAATTGTAAATGTTGTTGGAGTCCTTTTTTAGGTAGGATTAGTATATATAATCTTTAGGATTTAGTTTCCTTATTTATTTGTAATTACTTTCCTTGTAGAATAAGGTATGTGTGCCTATATATTTGTAAACCCTAGATGATGAATAATATAACAAAGTATTTTTGATGTATTTCTTTTGATTCCACCGTTTCTAGCGAGTTGCACCACCCACCACCCTTAATCAACTTCCCTTGGACCCAGGAACAAGACCCAACTGGTTGCAGGGCATCGGAGCATCGAGGAGGTTGAATCGAAGAACACCCATCTTATGGTTTCGAACAGGGTTTGAGTGAAATTGGGGCCTTTCCAGGCCAAATTGGACTTGGGCATAGGTATAAAACTTGCTCCACTCTTTGAGATCTACTTGCCTGTAAAATTTGAGAATTTTTGGAATTTGTTGATTTTTTCCGGCGAGTCAAGGCAATCGGTCGCCGTGTGTGGTGGCGCGTGGGCCAAGACCTGACCTGCCCATTCTAGGCTAATTTTGATGCCTTGATTCAATATTAGACATCTAATTGATGAATTTTGTTATTTGGTTATATTTCGATTAAGAGCTGCCACTTGATTATTATAGGATTACACGATCTGACAATTGGATCATCACCAAACTTTAATACGTTATAGTATATAATATTTGAGGACCGTAGAAATGTACGGATCGGGAATCCGACATACAGATCTTCCCGAATTGGATTTGTAAGTTAGTAAAATAAAACATTGACCGTCACTTGAATTGTGATTGGTGGAGGTTCGACTGTCGGATCGTGGTAGGATTTAAGTATATATTTTTAGAAGCTTAATGTGGATCATTGGAAGTTACGGATTGGAAATCCGAGGTGCAGATCTTTTGGATCGAGTTACGTAGGGTTGTGAAACCAACCGTCGACCTTTGACCAACGGTTGACTTTTGGTCAATGGGTTTTCAAATCATTCTAGAACATCCTTGAGGATGTGTTTTATGTAAGTTACATGTTCTATCGATAAGAATTCTGAGACATGATTTGATATTTGTTCTAGATGACGATTGTTAGTGACGCCTCGATATTCGTTGATAGAGACATATTTATGCGACTTAGTTAGCTTGTTTTCGTGCATTTATATTGTTAGTTCTTAGTTAATTTAGTATTTTAAGCTATTTTCGTGTGTTTGTAGGTCCAAAAGGTTAATAAGGCAAGAAAGTGCAATTTGGAGCATTTTGGAGCAGTTTTGGGCTTGGAATGAATAGCACATGCTTGGAGCCAAATGGATGGACGAAATTGAAGACAAATGAAGTCAAAGACCAAGTTTCCAATCTTGGAAGTTTCTATTCTCGAATGGTTTCCATTTGTGATGGTTTCCATTTGTGAAGGTTTCCATTTGTGATGGTTTCCATTTGTGAAGGTTTCCATTTGTGAAAGTTTCCAATTGTGGAGGTTTCCATTTTTGGGGTTTCTAAAACATGTAGGTTGCCTAATTACATGTTTCTAGAAGTCCTAATCCCTGTCAAAGAGAAAAGCCACGCCCCATTACCCTTCCTTGCCGTGCAAGGAAGATGATTCCTTGCCTAATTTCTGCACAAGATCACATGCCCTTTTGGTTCCTTCCTTGCCGCACAAGAGGAGGGGTTTCTTTCCTATTTTCTATCCCAAAACCATTTTCCCTTTCGATTAACCATCCCTGCCGCACCCTATTACCTATTCCTATTGATTTCTGATTTCAAAACTCCTTTCCTATATTGTTTCACATCTTTATTACCTATTTGACTTTAATTTCTGATTCTTTTCTTACCTATTCAATTGTGGGACAATTTAGTTAAGTCTTTTAAGCCTTTCTCTGACCTAAAGTCGTGCTTTTCCTTCCCCTATAAATATACACCCTTGCAGACCTTTTTTCATGATCTATCCTTCACCATAACTCACCTACATCCATCCACCACCACAATTCACCACTAAAACCTTCACCCAACCCTTGTGCCACAACAAAGAAGATGAAGGAGACCATTGGATGTCTTGCCATTCAAGACGTTGGATTGTTGGAGCGTTTCTAGGTGTACTTTATTCTTGTTTTCAATGTTTAATTCATTTTATCTTTGTTTTGATGTGAACATGAGAGGTTAAACTTGTTTTAGCTAGGGGTGAATTCAAAGCCATGATTATATATGTGATATGAATTGATTACTTCCTGTTATTGTTTCATGAATTGTGAATGCAATTTGCTTAATCGTTTGATTCAGAACTTATTCTTGTATGTTGATTGAGGGTGCACACTTAATTTGCATGCATGAATCTGATGCTAGAATATAAGGGAATTTCACCTAATAGTTATGAACTGATATTCACAAGTAGTGAAGGTCGCTAGTCACGATCGCGTTAAGTAGATTCCTAGCAGTAGTATCATGCTGTTCATAGTTATGAATGCTTTGTCAACGCTTATGATTTTCACAAAATGTAATGATCTTTGCTTGTGTCTCTATTATGTTGTTCATGTAAGGAACTTGTGAGGATTAATTTGGTTGCCGACGCGTTATCCATCCAATTCAATGAACTTAGGAAAATCTGAAGGTTAATTTAAGCGGACCTAATTAATCTGGGGTGTTGAGATTCATAGTTTATAGAAATAGTAACTGGAAATTGATTTGTGTTGCATATGTGTCATGTGTGGAGAAGAATCTCTTAGCTAGCCCATCACCCATTCATTCACCAAATTCGTTTGAGTTTTGTCTAGAGTTAGTTTATGTTAGTTTTAAGTTTAAAATCGTCCAAAACCCAATCCCCCTTTACTTTGTCAAGAGTCTTAGTTAGATTCTATCTTAAAGTGTGTCTTTTAGTATTTTGAGTCAAGTTAGAGTTAGAATTCATCCAAATCACTCCCTAGTGTCTAGTTTGAGTCTAATTCATTGTTTTAAGCTGTTTTGAGTATTTTGAGTTGTTTTGAGTCTTTAGAGACTAGTTAAGTGTTTTTAAGTTTATTTTTGTGTTTTTGAGTCAGTTTAGTTTAGATTAGCAATCCCTCATACTCCCTCCTAATCCCTAGCCTAGAACGATCCCTACCTACATCTTTACTACAATTGTCAATAAGAGGGCTTAATTTGAGTGCTAGTTTTTATCACATCACCCACCGTTACTCATTTTGACGAATTTCTAACGAAGTTGACGAAAAAGACCATAGCTGCATATTTTCATGAGTTAAGGCACCAATGCATATGTTTTTAGTTGAGGGACCATTGCTCCAATTGGGTTAAAGTTGATGAACTATTGTTACAATTTACTTCCACCAAACATTCTAAAATAAATTGCACCACTCCAAGAAATCCAATAACCTCACCACAACATACATCTCTCAGTCATTCAAATTCAGTGTTGCATTCAGCAGTTTGCTTATATATTCATAGTTAGCATCCATCCTTCCTAACAAAAGATAAACCAGAAATTCTACGAAACCAACTTCAAGCAATAAATCCCATGATTAAAATGCACATTTATAGATTCCAAGATAAGTACTTTGAATCAACCAAAGTTTCAAATAACACAAGATGAAAAACCCAAAATTTTAAAATAGAAAAAGATTAGGAGGGAGGTGGAGGAGGCCATACGTACCTGGGTTTCTTGGACTGTGAAGTGTGTGTAGGTGAGTAGCGAGAAGGGATTCAGGGATGGGTTTTCGCTGAGGTGTGAGTAACAGTGAAGGTAATGGAAGGCCTTCAAAGATTCAATAGTTGGGTTTTGGCGAGACAAAACTCAATAAGGATGTGACTTTCTCCAATGATTTCAAGGTGTGGAGAATTTTAATTTTCTTCTGATAACGAACTTGGTGACATTGGTCTGAACTTGCACTGGGACTTGGGACTTGGGACTTGGGGCATCCATTTGGAGACCTAATCTGCACATGATCTTAGACATGTAGATGAAAGCGAAAGGGATTATAGTTTTGCAGGTCCCAATTTAATTTAATGACATGTTTATTAATGTGTAATTTGAATAGATGGAAGGACCAATCGTGCTTCCTAACCCTGATTTGGTACTGAGGTGCTTCTGAAAAAAGTGGGCATTTATGTTTGGTAAACATTCAGCTTCAGCTTTTTTTCACATTTTGGATGAAAAAAAATCCAAAAACACAAAGCTGCAAAACCCAGCTTTGAAAAATCGGATTTTTTTCACATCTGTTTTACATAAAGGTTTACCAAACACTATTATATTGTTTTTTTTTTCAAAAGCACTTTTACAAAAAAGTTTACTAAACACTCTGCTGCTTTCACAGCTGCTTATTCTCATAGCACAGCAGAAGCAGTTTTTTTTTAAAGCACAACAATACCAAACCAACCCCTAGTCAGACCTTCTTGGTTTTTTTTAATTTTTTTAATTTTTAATTTTTTATTATGAAATGGTGTACCATGATTGAAACTATCTAATTTCTAGTTGATTTTTCAAAATCAATTGTGTGGTAGAAAGAATTCGCCGTCTTCACTCTTAACAAATTTGTACCTATAACATAATAGAGTAAACTACTGATTTTCTCCCCAAACTTTCACTTAGCTTTCGATTTTCCCCCTAAACTTTTCTATTGGAAAACTAAAGACTCAAACTAATAATTTTTAAGCCAATTTACCCCTACCATTAGTTTTTTTCATATGTTCCATCTAAATTTCTATTAAATGGAAGCATGTGCACAACATGTAACAATTCTTTTAG
Source organism: Pyracantha coccinea (assembly GCA_028566515.2). Taxonomy (NCBI): domain Eukaryota; kingdom Viridiplantae; phylum Streptophyta; class Magnoliopsida; order Rosales; family Rosaceae; genus Pyracantha; species Pyracantha coccinea. The sequence continues at coordinate 2,333 of JAOTRO020006946.1, read as the reverse complement.
CACCAATTGTGTATTTGCACAGTCCCTATTTAGAAATCTAGAGTTTTCAGGCTATTTGCAAGGTGGGTGTTCACTGAAACTTAGGGGAAATTGACATTGCCTTTGTCGATTTCATAGTTAGTTCATGGTGGATTCGACAAAATCAGTAAGAAGATGCCTCTGGAGGTGCGAAACGGGGGGAATCATCCAAAGTAATGTAAGTATATTATATCCCTTTTGTAATTGTTTGTTTAATAGGTAGATGTCGACTTTACATGGTTTTTCTCTCTTGTTTAGCTTTGTATGAGATTTGTTTTTGGTTTTCAAATTGTAATCAAACATAAATGTGGTCTTAAAGAAAAGCATGTGCACCTTACCACGGCAACAATTGTAATTGTAGATAATATGTTCAACAATTTATGAGTTGGTTGGTTACTACCTTGCAGCTGCTTTAGTTAGTTTTGTCCTCTCATATCATTTCTTTTCGAGTTTTTGATGAAAAAACTTATAATACCTCTCTGTAGATTCCAATACTCTCCATGGGATGTGTTGTGTTATTTTTTTGTTTGTTTACATTGTAGGGATTTGCACCTTGGACCTTTCATTATTCTAACAAAAATAGATTTTTATTTACATGTGTTTTTATTTTTGTAGCTAAGCCTGATTTATTCACAATAGAGATTCACTATGGAGGTTATCTTAAAGATGGAAAGCATGTCGGTGGTCTTGTATAGTGGTCGAATAACTTGGACGCTGACTTAATGTCTATGCTAAGACATAAATGATGACCATTTACAAACAGGAACAAAGACAAAGTAGAGATTTGTTCCACTTATTGCAAATGCCCATGTTAGTGAATTTGTTTCTCATGTACCTTCATCTAGGGTTCAAATTTTATATTTGATAAATAATGGTCAATTGGGTGAGGTTAGGATAGTTGGTTTGAGACACAAGTGTTGGCAACTGATTTAGGCAACCATTTTGTAGATGCTACAGTAGAGTGAAAAAGGTGTGAATGTTGAAGCTGGTGTGAATCAAAGAGTTGATGTAGAAATACTTGATGTAGATGCTGATGATGAATATGAAAATGAAGATGGTGATGATGATCAAGTGGGATCAGAGCTTAATATGGAGGAAAAGGATGGTGCAAGAGAGGAAAGTGAAAATGACTTTGAATATGTTGACTCTGATTATGTGTACTTTGAAATGATACTGAAGTTGTGAAAAATAATAATTTATTTGAGAGGTTTGTGGTTAATGAGACTTCTGAGGCATCGCATAAAGAGCATGGTGAAGTTTCTATTGATGAGTACAACTCAGAGGAGTTGGTAAGTCTTGATGAAGATGAGCCTTCAGATGAAGAAGGTATTGTTGTGAAAAAGGTTAGACAAAAGAGAAAAGCTCCAAGGTTTAAATAATTCAGAAGAGAAACTGACTTGTTAAATCCAAACTTTTATGTGGGTATAGAGTTTCCTGACATGAAGGCATGCAGGGAGGTTGTAAGGTATTATTTAGTTGCTATCAGTAGGCCATTGCATTAGGATAAGAACAACAGAACTAGGCTTCGAGTATCATGTTTAGGAACTCCTAATATAAAATGTCCCTAGTTACCATATGCAGCTCATGTAGGGAGGGGGCAGACTACAAGGATTAACACATTTGTACCAGGACATACTCGTGGAAGATTGCAAAAGACAAAGTATGGGACTTCATCTTGGCTAGCTAAAAGATTTGATGAAAAGCTCAGAGATCATCCAAATATGAGTGTTGGTGCATTCATGAAGCTTGTGCATAAAGCCAAGAGAAAAGTTAAAAGGAGGATACAAGGTAGTATTGAAGAGTAGTATGCAAAGATATGGGATTATTGTGATGAGATAAATAGAAATAATCCTGGTAGTACTGTGGTAGTAAAAAAAATGACTTACAAGGTGAGAATCCTGTTTTTAAACGGATTTATATATGTTTTGTAGCTTTGAATAGGGGTTTTGCGAGAAGATGTAGGCCCGTCATAGGTTTTGATGGTTGTCACTGATAGGAGCATATTTAAGCGACTTAGTGATATTGTTTTCTTGCATTTTCGTAGTTAAATATTACTTATTGTAGTGTTTAAAGTCATTTTCGTGCAATTTCAGGTCCTAATGACAAAGTGTGCAAAAAGAAGCATTTTAGAGCTATTTTGGGCCAAGGATGGATAGCTTATGATTCAAGCAAGAAGGATGGACGAATTTGGAGTTCAAGAGAGGCTAGGAATGTGTTTCAGAGTTGAAGAAGTAAATTCAAGTCAAAGAAGATAAGGAATCAGCTCAAAAGAAGGAGAATTATCCAAAACATTATCCAAATAACCTTATCTTATC
>JAOTRO020006379.1:0-16050 GCA_028566515.2 Pyracantha coccinea | reverse complement strand
AGCCCCGTAGAGAACCTCGTGTCGCTGCTGAATCCAATTTCCCCGACGAGTTTGTAAACTTCATAAATCTTGTGTGGGATTAAGCAAACGTCTCGGTATTGGTTTATCAAATCCGAAACCATAATGGTAAATTCATTGCCCTCCTTGTTTATGCTGATGATATTATGGAATAACATGCAAGCAATTGATGACACCAAGTGTTTCCTTATGAAGCAGTTTAAGATGAAAAACCCTAGGCAATTAGAATATTTTCTGATATCAAAATCACTTACTCCAGTAGAGAAATCAAACTCTCACAGCGAAAATATGCCCTCGAAATACTAGGAAATGCAGGTTACCTTGGCGCGAAACCAGCCACCTCTCCTATAAAGCAAAACTTATCACTCATGAAGGATAAGGAAAAATGCAGTATTGCTCCTTCTTCTTATCGATGACTCGTTGGATGACTAATCTACTTGGCGCACACACCCATTTTTGGTTTACTCTATGCATATTCTAAGTCAGTTTGTAGAGAAGCCTCAAAATCCACACTTGGAGTTATCAACTTTGTAATTTGCGTGTAGCGTGCCGTGATTAAACAAAGGTAGTTTCATGTAGAAAAGTGTGTAGAAAGGCTAAGTCTCCATACTAGGGGTGCGTATACAAATCGTCGAACCAAAAAATTGAATCGACCGTATTAAAAAACAATCGTGTTGACTGGAAAAGTCAAAATCGAGTCAAGAACTGAACTGAACTGGCTCAGGTTGATTCCGATTTTGGTTTTCTAGTACTAGGAACCGGCCTAAACTGAACTGGACTGGGGTTATAAATATTTATTTAAGTTTGTTAGTTTTATAAATATATGTATGTATGTAGTTAACCAGTATTTACTAATGTATTATGTGTATATGGTATGTAAACTGTGTTCTGTACTTTTATAACTAGTATTGGAGCAATTAACCAGTATATGATGCATTATGTACATTTTAGTTTTAGTTTAGTATGTACAAATTTGCTTGAATTTGTGGTTGATATTTGTGTTTGGTATTAGAAGCAAAAGATTCGAAAATATATATATAATTTTGGTTAAAACCAGAGGCGAAGCTATAGAGTGACAGGTAGGGGCGACCACCCCTCCCACGCCGGAAATGAAGCCTAGGAGTGACAGTCCACCCCTCTACTCTCATCGGAAAACCTATAAGTCGTGATGCGCCTTCCTAATTGGCCACAAGATCGAAAAGTACATTAAGTGGACGTTGAGGAAGAAGATGAATCTGGTCCCACCATCACTTTAATTGTAGGATTCAATTAAGATGATCCCACCATCGTTTTAATTGCAACACGTTTTTCTTTTAAATAGTCCCCCCACCTTCTATTTATTACTTTTTATATCTCTTTATTCGTTTTTTCTCTTAACCCCAACAACACTTGATGGCAAATTCGTTATTAAATTAGACTGCTTATTGTGTGGCTTAGCTGAACTCCCATCTCTTTAGTGTAAAAATATCGATGTATTTAAAAAAAAAAAATTCCCAATAACACTTTTTATTATTTTTGTTCTTATAATGTTTTATTATTATTCTATATATGTATTCGGAACCAACTTGAACTGAACTATAAGGCTTTAGTAATAAGTTTAAGCGGAATTGAACAAATCGAGCCGTTGATATTTCTGGTTCCGATTTGAGAGTAAAACTAGGCCAAAACGGACCGTGCCCACCAATACTTCATACCTTGTTCTTTAAGCTTTTCTACCTTTCCAGTTGATGATTTCATATTTCAAAAATTCTATGATGCTAAAATATATACAATACTTTGAGTTTCATAATCGTTAAATATTAATTTTGTATTTATGATCAAATATCTAACGGTTAATAATTTTAACGTATCCAATACTCTGAATATCATTTTCTTTTCGCAGAATTTAGCCCTGGTTTGGTACTGAGGTGCTTCTGAAAAAAGTGGATATAAAAAAAAACTGGGAGTTTTTTTATGTTTGATAAACATTCAGCTTCAGCTGTTTTTCACAGTTTTGGGTGAAAAAAAGCCAAAAACACAAAGCTGCAAAACCCAGCTTTGAAAAACCGGTTTTTTTTTTCATATCCGTTTTACATAAAAGTTTATCAAACACGATAACACTGCTTTTTTTTTCCTTTTCAAAAGCACTTTTACAAAAAAGTTTACCAAACACTCTGCTGCTTTATTTCACAGCTGCTTATTTTCACAGCACAGCAGAAACACTTTTTTTTCAAAGCACAATAATACCAAACAAGCCCTAAGTATCAGTCATTCAAGAGGGGCCGGGGAAGAAAAATGAACAAGAATGCATTAATCAGTAGGACTACCGACTAGGAAGTGCGAAGGCGACTTTCTTAACCCAACATACGAGTTCATCATTCATCCCAAAGGAAGAGTTTGAGACCTTTTTTAAGTCCAGCCAGTGATCGGGTATATAACAAGAACCACCTCTAATATTCAATGGGTTCTTAAACTAACTAAAACTTGTTGGAGTCCATAACAATTGCTGGAGTTTTCTTTGGGATAAACTCCAGCAACTTAAGAATTAAAGCATGCTATGTGCCTCGACTCAGACTGACACATAAAATATTTCCTGCAATGGGTTCTGTTTTCGGTGGGGAACAATCTAAGAATTAAAGCATGTTATGTGTATATGCATCATAAGAACTAGCAAAAGTACTTGGATTTACATTACTGGTTTGAAATACAATGCGCTGTGTATAAGTTAACCATTGACCATGCTCATTTTTTTCGCGAGTCAAGTGGATTTGAGGAGTTGGGTACCACGCATTGGACTCAACCTCTGTATTATGCCCTATTTTGATTTAAGTTAAAACTTATAAGTTGGATATGTAAACTCTTTTTCTTCTTCTTTATATTGCCGACGTGAGATATTTCAACAATGATCTATCTCTGGCTGTGAGATTGACCTGTTCCTCTTATGGTATAGTGTAACATAAGGCGTCGCCCTATGCTTGTGTCCATTCGGCAACCGGAAAAGTTACAAATTTACGAAGGCTAAAAACTACTAAGACCACAAGTAGATGTTGAAAATGATTAATATTTAGGATTATTTTATTGTTTGGGGTTTTAGGCCCATTTTCGTTTAGATATTAAAGTTTAGTTTATTATAAATAAGATGCTTGTTATTCACTTGTGAACAAGTTAGTAACAACACAATATAGTCCATTTTAGTTATGTAGCCGTCTTGGTAAATTTGTAGAGTTCTCTTCCGTTCAGTTAATTGAATAATTCGTTTGTTCATTCGTCTATGTTATACCTAACCTCATTTTCATCTTTAGATAGTCCAATTTCTCCACTGTTACTATGTTCACGAACGGACCTGTTTTTCTTCAGACCAGACTTTGTCAAGCACATTCGTTTTCAGTCACGAGTCCTTTGCCAATCCGTTCACCAGTGTCCGTGTCACCGTTAGTTGAATAAAATAATCTTGATTTCCACTGTGGAAAACATGTAAGATATACTTTTAAACAAGGTTCTAAAAGACGCTAGGCGCTAATTGGGCTTAGGTGAACTAGGAAAATTTAAGTAAATCTGTCATATTTCATATAAATAAGTGTCTGTTTATACTTAAAATATATATAATTATATCATAAATTACAAAGTAAAATGACATATGTATTATGAAGTATTGAAACATAATGAAAACATAGGGAACAAACATATAATGTGTGTTCATTTAAGTATTCAACAAGTCTCTTACAATTTATTATAAAAATAATGCAAAATGAAAGTTATCTATTTTCTGTCTAAATGAGTCGCAACCTAGGCGGGTGTCTAGGTGGGTCTGGACGGTGTACATGAAGGAATCAATGAGTAGTCATCTAGAAGACAAATAAAATTCATAACAGAAAGACTTCTTCTTTGACGGCCTAGCAATGGGTCATGTAAGTGTCGCTTTTTCTCAATTTATCTCCTTCAATGGTAGATAGCGTCCTTCACTAAGTTATCAGTCATTCAAGAGGGGCAGGGGAAGAAAAATGAACAAGAAGGCATTAATCAGTAGGACTACCAACTAGGAAGTACGAAGGCGACTTTTCTTAACACAACATACGAGTTCATTATTTATCCCAAAGGAAGAGTTTGAGACGTTTTCAAGTCCAGCAAGGGATCGGGTATCTAACAAGAACCACCTCTAATATTCAATGGGTTCTTAAACTAACTAAAACTTGTTGGAGTCCATAACAATTGCTGGGAGTTTTCTTTGGGATAAACTCCAGCAATTTAAGAATTATTGCATGCTATGTGCCTCGACTCAAAGTGACACATAAAAATTTTCCCGCAATGGGTTCTGTTTTCAGCAGGGAACAATCTAAGAATTAAAGCATGGTATATGTATATGCATCATGAGAACTAGCCAAAGTACGTAGATGTATGTTATTGGTTTGAAATACAACGCTCTTTGTATAAGTTGGCCATTGACCTGTTGAGGAAAAAATTAGAGTACACAACTCTAACACAAGTGTTGGAGGGACAACTCAAGTAAACAAATTACTTGTATTACACTCACAAAATATTACAACACACACAAACTCTCAAGGACACACTTGAGAAGCAATGACACTTACTCACTTTCTAGAGACAAACTCTAGACCACTCACACTCCTACAAGACTACTCTTACTTCTCACTCTCACTTGGTTGCCTACTTCTTGGTTTGCTAGTTGTTGCCTTGGTTGATACAAATGTGGTGGATGCCTTCTCCTTTTATAGGCATGGATGGAACCTTGGAGAGGCATGGAAAATCATGCTAGAGTTATCTAGATAATTCTACTAACTTCCTAATCTAGAATTATCTATACTAATATTACATGTTGGTGGAAACCTCACCATTCTTCTAGACTCTTCCACCAACTTAAGAAACAACCTTCTAGTCTTTTCTACAAAGGACTACATTAACCTGGATAATCTAGCTAACCAACTTTAGTGAATATTCTAGAATTCTTTATTCTAGATTTGTGTAGATCTTTCAATGAGATGGGGTTGATTTCTTTAACAGGAACACCAATGTCTCTCCATTAAATCATGCTTATTCTATGTTTATACATATTCGTTTAGGAAAAATCATAAAGAAGCCATCTTTTTAGATCATATTTTGTAAACCACATGATGTGGCGATTGATGATTTGATAACTATTTTTAATGATTCAATGAAGAATTCCAACCACTAACTGGCACGACATAAGATTTACAAAATGTGATCTAAAAAGATGATTTATCTAGTATCACTCATTGATTGGAACTTGGAACGGAAAAGAAAACCCAATCTGATATGTAGGAAGCAGAAGAGGTGCCTGTCTTTGTTTTGTTTAGTAAAAATCAGTCGTTTATATATTAGATTAGACAAAGAGGAATCAAATCATCGAGCCATACATTCCATGACATGATCCATCTTTGTTTTATCAAGTTAATGAACGAAAAATACATGCATGCTAAGATTTACTTTGTGTATTACGAGAAATTTGCATATATACTAATTAGGAAATGACCCCATTAATCAATAATGTAAGAGATTAAATCATTAAAGCGTCAAATTGGATTTCTTTTTTCGTGGGGCAATATATATATATACACACACACATACACGAGACAGATGGATATATATGTTTGGGAGGAATGATTTTGAAAAAGGAAATATTAGAAAATATTCAGAGTCCTTCTGAGTAAAACAATGATTAAAACTGTGTTATAGGTCTGATTAAACTATAAGAAAAGGAGATCCGCCTCTATGATCTCTACCTCTCTCTAACTTAAATATTTTTTCTCAAAATATATTATTTTCTAATTTGTAGTGTTTTTTGCTTTTAATTATTATGACCCACCACTTGGCAATAAGAAAGGGATCTAAAAGCTATGACTAACAAAAGGCAGGCTAATGAGAGGGACTAGCTTGTTTTCACTTGAATAGATTAAGGATTCTTTTGAAAACGTATTTAAAATGATTGAAAGTGTTTTTAGAGAAAATATTTTTAGATTTTAAAAGCACTTGAGGTGTTTCCTGCAAGAATAACCAGTAATATGTTTTTTTTTTTTTTCGGGATTCGCTTTCATTTTTACTAAGGATTAGTTCCAAAAATATTTTTACTAAAAGAGTTATTAATTGGTCATTTTAGAAGCACTTCCAAATGAGCTATAAGACAAGTCAATTACACCCATAGTAATGTCCAGCAATATACCATTAAATTGTAATCTGGTAGATTAGATAGTAATTACTAGGTAAGAAAAGAGAAATAGGCAAAATAAGCATTAGGGCATCTCCAATGGGACAATGTAAAATTGAGATGCAAAAATCATATTTACATCTAATTTTATATTTCCGTTTCATGCAAATGAATGTTATAATCTAAAGGGAATGATGTAAATTTAAGATCTCATTTAATTTCTACCTTTGATTAGTGGGATTCATCACCAAAAAGATGTCTAAAAGAATGTAAACACAAGTCTTTATTCATATCTTCTGGCGAAGATGGATAATTTACATTCTGCCAATAGAGAATTTTGCGGCAAAGAAAAAAATGTAAAAGGCCCATTTCAAGACATTTTGAATTTTCCATCGAAGATGCCGTTACTAGGCAAAATAAAACTTACCTTTTGCTAAATTTCAAGCTATGTCATCAGAAATTCTTATGAATCTAGTTTAAGGATTTTAGTTGGTGTTTAATTTCATTATTTTTAAGGGAAAAAGATAAACTTATGGATCATTTCAAATACATTGTTTTTTGTAGGTCATTACAAATATATTTTCTTTGAAATGAAAGAAAAAACCATCTAATACTTTGAAATGAAAAAAAAGGTGAATAACACTCCTTAAATATCTTAATGAATTGTTATGGAAATGGTCAGGGGATAAGGATTAATCTGGATTTAGATTGTGACAACAATATACTGCTGCCAATGCTTTCTCTTTACAAGAAAAAGACGCAAAATTAAATGATTATGCTTTTTTCTAATATCCAACATGCTTTTCTAATGCATATCTGCAAAAAATTTACCCACTAATAGGCTTAAACATTTTCTTTGGCAAGTGGATGTCCCTGCTAAAAGCCATACATATGTCGTCCAACAAGAAATCTCTTTCATGCAAACGAACTGTGCGACTAGATTGCAGAAAAGACATTTCCAAGCTCCAACAGGCTGAGCATGCATAGATTTTTAAGAAGGTTAGTGAAAATCTCCAACTCGCATGACCTTTTTTCAGTTTATAGTTTAATCCCGCGTGTACTTGCAAAGATTGCACCATGTTTTGGCCTACACCGTACTTGAAAGGAATCACATTATTTGTGGACAAAAAAGAAAAGTGCATTTCCCACATTACTTAGCTTCTTTTCTTTTTATATCTTTGTTTCTTTGTTTTATTATTATTGATTCATTGCCGGGATGAATCCAAATGAATAACCTTTGTATCTATCCAAATTGCAATAGTATATATACTATATATTTATAGATTTAGAGATTGATCTTTCATTCTAAATCGATGCTTATCGGGACATCGTCATAATTTAAGGAAATTTTTATCGGTGGTAGTTATTATGTACTCATTTTCTTTTTCATTTTAGAGAAGAGTACATTTGATTTTTTGTATTGTAGTACAAATACTAGTTTCCTAATTCAAATCTAATTAATAACACAATTATGACATATGCGATAACTTTGTATTTGATCCATTTACATATGTCTATGCATTATGTTATTTTTTTAATGAGAAATGAGAGATTCGAGTTTGAGATATCGTTGCCACTATATCTTAGTAGCTAGTTATCTATCAGCACTAAAATTATACATATATTTGTAGTTTATTATCATCAACTTAATTTTATAAGAGTTTCATATGATAGTCAATCACATTTCATCTTGTGATCACTACCAATTTTTTAAAATCAACTATATAAGCAGCATAAATATATTCAGATTATAAAAATACTCAGAAACAAAAGCTCATGATCGACCATTTTTCGAAAAGGTGGGTGTGATGAGGTGATCAACTTAATGCCCCTTAAAGATTCATAATCGCTCTAATTTGGGTATGTGCAATGAGTGAATCCCTCCAAATCAATTATCCCAACCATATAATATTGTCCGACATCATACATGATAACGTGAGATTGGATGAACAAAACTAACAATGTCCTCACTTTGCACCATGGCATTTAGTCGTTCTATATTCCTAGTGTAACGTTTGGCTCTGCATACTCCCAATCTGCTACTGGTAGATGTTTGATATTCAGATTTACTTTTTCCCTTGAGTGCAAAGAGTGGTGGGGGAATACACATAAAAAGCAATGAATGTACAACCATCATCCATCCTAACTTTGATATGAGATCACCTTTAAAATTTGTTTTCCAAGATTTTGTGAGGATAATCCATCTAAATTAAACTTCTGAAATAGTTTATTGTAAAGGGAACTTTAAAATATCCAACCATATGCTCGATGAAAAATTTCCACCGACAAATTGTAGTGTGCTCATGTAAGCAATTGTTGGTAAGAAGTCGATTTGTGTAGATTGTAAATGGATTTTATTGATGTATGCATGTATATAAGCGATTGTGGATAATTGATGTAACGCTAGCTCAGTAGAAACTAAGATGTGATTTAGTGAACTTTAGTGTTAAAATGACATGGCAAATAAAAAATGATAGCAGACAACTATGGGCCACATATCTGCTGTAATGTCTCCTTCTTTTTTTTGACACGTGTCATCATCTTTAATTTAATTTAATTCTATTAACTTTTTAACTTTTAATAAATAAATAAAAGAACACGTGTCAATAAAAGAAAGAAATAGACATGAAGAAGACACCGTTTTCGGGACAACAAACCCACAGCCGACAACTATGTACTTAGAGCAATTAAGCAATGATTTCACACATCCAAATTTTTCTAAAAAACTCAACTCCAATTTTCACCAAAAGCATCATAAAAGTTTTAAATTAAACACTACTATCATTTACTTTATGCACATCCATCTCTATCTCTTGGTGGGTTCCTTCTTTGTCTCCATCTCCTCCTTCACCACCGCCTTCTTCCCTAATATCTCTAGCTTTGATGTAAAGGCCGTATACATAAGAACAGAAGCCCCACCCACACAAGAACGTGGAAACCACCTTCACACCCCCAAACGAATCCCCGTACACCAAAACGCCTCCCAACACATTCATCCCCATCAACGCCGTCATGCAAATCCCACCGGTCAACGAAGAGGTTAAGAACACCATGCCGGCTGTCCCCATGAAGCAAAGTTGCCACGTCACCATGTTGCACCACACAGTCACCCAATACACGTTTTCTCCTTTGTCAAACACCCTCGCACTCTCCACCTTCATCTCGCGAAACCCGCCTTTCAAAGCCATCCCGACCGTGGCCAACACCGTGGCCGCAGCCTCCATCACCAGCTGCATTTCGATCACCATGGCGTAGCAGTAAACCTTGCTGTATACCTTCTCCATGACCGGGAGATACAGAGCAAACAGCAAGCCTGCCCCAATTGTTGAGAAGAACCCTAAGAAATATTTGCCACGTGTCAGGCCATGTGGCTTGTCATGGTTGGACCCCAAGGCCAGTAGGACTGAGCTTAGGGTTAGGAGGATAACACAATTGAGATTTGAGAAAGTTACTTTTTGCTTGACAATAATTACAGAGAGGATGAGATTGAAAACAAGTTGGGAGGAGAGGAGGAGGGAGGAGGTGGAGACTGGTAAATAGGAGTTACCCCAAGAGAAGAGGAAGTTGTTTAGACCCAGCATAAGACCTATGAGAATTGACAGGACTAAGATTTTGGGGGTGAAGTGAGAGAAGGGTTTTCTTTGGGTGCAATGGAGGAGATAATAAGGAATGAAAATAAATGGAAGGAGGAGAGGGAAGCCAGAGCATTGAACCCACGTTGACACCCAAATGCTTGAGCCTTTGTGGATGAAATAGTACTTTGAGAGCAGGCTTGAAGAGACTGATCCAATGAAGAGGCACAAGTAATTGATCACCAGGAGAGGCATGGAGCGCTTGTTGGGCTTGATCATCGAGCCTTTGCTGCTCAGTTGTGTTGTGGTGTTGTTGTTGATCAAGAATGATGATGAATTGGTTCTGGTTTGTGGGATGTGGTGGTTGGTGGTGATGAGGGTGGGGCAGCCGTGATCATGGTGGTGGTGATGGTCGTTATGGGGATTGGGGGAGTTCATGGATGAAGTTTGGACTAAACTCTCCATTAAATGTAAATTAGACAGGGAAGAGACTGAAGAGGTATGAGGAGGTGAGGAGGTGAGGAGGTGAATCTCTTATTAATGAGAAAGGTATATATAGTGTGGATTTAGAATTTCAGTGGTATTTATCTTTTCACTCAAAATCCGAATGTTTCCATTCAGAGTCAGCTTGTTTTAAATAAAGTTAAAAAACGCATTATAAAATTTTAAAAAAAATACTAAGAGAGACTAACTTTTTTATTTATATTTTATAAACCACATGATGTGACCGCTGATGATTAAATTTTTTATTTAAATCATTAAATAAAAAATCAAACTATTAATCATCGTATCATTTGATATTAACTACTAAAGAATAAAGATGTATTCACTTGAGATATCAGAGAAAATTTTAAAAATTCAGGTATATGTTGAATCAAGATTTTTTATGAGTACATGAATTTCAAGGTTATTCAATTAAAACTTAAAAGAAAGTTTATAGAAATCTGAGAATATTAATAAGTATTTTACATAAATTTATAAAAGTACATTGTATATTATGGTTTAAAGTCAATTATTGTGCCAATATTATAAATATTATGCAAAAACATAAGATGACACAAAGCCTCAATCTTGACAGGATCCCCTAACATTTAAAATGCTTACTTCTTTTTTTTTTTTTTTTTTCTAAAGTGTTTTAGTTCATATATTCAACTCATTTTAACAATTTTTTTTTTTCATTTTCGCCAAGAGTCTCCACAACAACTTGAGAAGAAAATAAAAAAAGTCTCGATCAAACTTTCAAACACCAGAAATAGATAATGTGCTTTTGTTACGACTTCAAGTCTCGAAACGGCTACGTTTAATTGTCTGCTTCCAGGCCTCCACTTAGCACATCCAATGCAATGCCAAATATGAGTCACGAGGAAGAAGAGGTGGCATTAATTATGTCTCTACTACTTGCATCGATATTGTCTTCACTTAATTTGCCGTGCAATCTATGTGTGCAATTTTTTTGTTAAACAAGAATTTATTCTAATTTACATAATTCAAAAGCTGTAAATAAATAAGAATATGCATAGAAAAAAAAATTAAAGGGTAATGCTAAGGAGAATTTCTAAACCAAATAATGTGGATATTGATGATTCGATTATTACTTAAATGTTGATTAATATACTTATGTCCAATTGATGACATATCGTTTGGTTTGCCAATTTAGTTTAAAATTTTGATCTCTCTAGCATTATCCAAAATAAATGTATGAAAATCACATCCTTTAAATAAACAAAGGAGCTGGAAGAGATAATACGTGTTTTTGTTATGACTTGATGGAACAGATGCATATAAAAAAAATAAGTATGCGAAAATCACATTTTTAAACAAATAAAGGAGCTGGAAAAGAGAGGGAGGGAGAGAGAGAGAGAGAGAGAGAATGTGCTTTTGTTATGACTTAAAGTCTTGGAACGGATGCATATGAAAAAAATGAAAGTGCAAAAATTAAATTGAGTAAACAAACAAAGAAGCTGGAAAAAGAGAGGGAGAACCGAGAATGTGCTTTTGTTATGACTTGAAGTCTTGAAACGTCTAAAATTAATTGTACGCTTCTCGTTCTCCTCGTGGCCTCCACTTACGGCACTTCCTCATGCATGCATTGCCAAATCTGAGTCACACGAGGAACAAGAGGTTGCATATTTCCAAGTGCCTAGACTTTCAGATTTCCAGTTACAGGGTTTGGTGGGTATTTCGACACGTGTTTTAACTCTTAAGCATGCGTTACTTTCTTGCATGCATGCCTAGGCACGATGATGCCCTAGACCCCAACTTCGGATAAGGATTGCCAATATTGGTGGTTAACTGGGGTTTTTTGGGGAGTAGGATTGAATTAATATTTTGAACTGGATGTGGTTAGCAGTTACGTATCATCAGTGAACATTAAACGTTTTGTCATCATGAATCAAGATGCTTTTGGCTTGAAAGGGGAAGCCTATTAATCTCGATGAAGTGAAGTGATGAACTTCGTGCAGTATTATACGTTATTGCGTATATATATCTAGGTTCTAGACTAATTCAGAACCTGAGATCAGATTTGTTAGGTTAGAATATCTTCCAAAAATAAATAACGTCAACTGAGGAGGTTAGTTTGAATTTTATAGACAATGATTTTAGTTTAATAAAAAATAATAACAATTATGATAATAAGATAGTTTAGTGCATGGAGAAAAACCACTAGTATAAAATTCCTGTCTAGCGTTAAGCGTCTAGCCACCGTTCCGATTAATTGCTTTGCTAGGCGTTTGAAAATTAAGAAATGACGCTTAAATCTTCCTAGACGTCCACTTTAGTCGCGACTCTCACTTAGACAGAAAATACATAAATTTCATTTTACAATTTATTTTTTCAATAAACTATAAGAAACTTGTTGAATACTTGAATGAACACTCATTATATGCTTGTTCACTATGTTGTCAATATGTTCTAATACTCTATACTCTGTATGTCATTCTATTTTTTCAATTTATGTATCTCAATATAATTATGTATTTTTCTAAAGCGTAAGTAGACATTTATTAATACATTATATAATAAATTTAATTAAAATTTGAAAAACCGTCTAGACGCCTAGAGGCTAGGTTCCTTACTAGCGCTGCCTATTGCCTTTTAGAACCTTAGAAAAATATAATATTTTTTATTTAGAATGCTGCTATAAACCACCCATGCATTTGTCCTATTTATGATTTGTCAATGCACCTAATTTTCTCAATGCTATCATATTTTTTTATCTCAATGTAAAATGGGTGCATCCGATCCGATACAGTGAAAGAGTGAGTGCATTCGGCAGACTTCCACAATGCCCTAAATTATAATTCCAACTATGATATACTTTTATTGCATAGAGTAGGTGCATCATAGGTTAAGCAATTATATATGTACAAGACAAAGCTTCGTAGGCCATCGAGCTATGGTAAGAACTAAGAAAGTGGCTACTCTAGCCAGTAATGTCTTTTCTATTCAAGTGATTGTATTTAATGCAGTTTTTATCAATTAATATAGGGTATGTTAGAAAGGTCATTAATTTAATTATATTTTGTAAATCATATATTATGTTTGTAGATAATTGAATTATTACTTAACTGTTGAATATCGTCGATTTCCTATTGATTACACATTACATAATTTACAAATAAAAGGCGCATCCAAGCCAACAAAGTTCTTGTTTTGCAAGGGTCTGGAAAGAATGTCTGTCGTATGCAGCCTTGTTCTTACTTTGCAAAAAAATATGATCTAAAATTTTGATCTGCCTAACATTACTCATAATTAGAATTTATCTTTTTAATATTTTTAAAAGGGAATTGTTATTGGAACTCCAAATTTCTCATTTTATAGTCCAAACTTTCTATATTTATAAAGAAAAATACACTTGTGAGAAGTGTAGAATGAAATTTTTAGAGTGCTAATAACACTTCCCTTTTAAAATTGATATAGAGCAAATGTTTCATCGATGAGCTTAAAAGTAAATAATATAATTAAATTAGGCAGCAATGACTGATAAGCTCCGCCAATTTCAGAAGTAGGTATTAGTATTAATAAGATACGGTTCACAATAAAACCTCTAAATATGGCAGGCAGCTGCAGGCAGACTAGAATTTAATTTGCATGTTTTGAATATAGCCAGGCTCATTTTCTGCTTCGTTCATTCATATTTGGTGATTAATTAATGAATTCTTCAAATTGCAGGTAAGACCATTTTCAAAAGAAATGTCAAATTATAATAATTAAATTTAAAATTAATGGTTGATGTGGTAATCTGAAGTTTTTTGCCAAATTTTATAATTCTACAACCGAATTGTCAAATGTTATTTTCATATTAAAATAGAGGTCTAAATGGTTGTAATTGTTACAAAAAATGTTGAAACAAATTTTTATTGGTTGAAATATTAGTGGAATAAAGAACCGACCATTAAAATTAATTAAAAATAAATTTGACTCTTAATCACAAAGCCTTCAAATCCAGTCATCAAATAACACTTCGGTTGTAAAGATTTTTGATGTCAAATATGCACAATGACATTCCATGTAAGATTTTGACATCTCCAATGTCATTTTTTGGTACATGAGAAATTCTAAGGGAACTCTTTCAAAGTGAAACTCTATCACCTCATGTTTTCAGCACAATATTTCATAATGTTGACACGGGAATTGACGTTAAACTGTGAGGTGGTAGATAGTCCATGGAGAGTCCTCTTTAGAGTAACTCCACCCCATTGGGGTAGGCCAACAAAAAGCCTAAAAACAGCTCAGCCTGCCTTAAAAATGCTCCAGTCGATCCAATTAGGCTGGCACCCAGCCCAAGCCAGCTTCTAGGCCGGCCCAAAACGTGATGGGCAATGTGATATCACATGCCACTCCAATATTTTTTTTTTTGCACCAGGCACGTGGAAACACACTCCCGAGAGTTCCCGAAAGGAAAAAAACGGCGGAGCCCGCCTGTGCAGGCACAAAAGAGGGGAGAGTCGGGATGCCACGTGGTTCATTCTGGGCCATTGGATTTCCAACGGTTAGTTTTCTGGACCGTTGGATTTCCAACAGTAAAAAACTTTGAAATTCAAACCCAACGGCTAGTGACGTGGTGCGTTCTGGGCTGTCCAATCCCAAGATCAATGGTCCACGATTTTCGCCCAAAAAATGAAAAGAAAAAAAAAACGGTCAAAATTATGGCCGTTGGCCACGTGTCCACATCTGGGCTGTTGGATTTGAATCTTTTTCAAATCCAACGGTCCAAATTAATTAACTTATTAAAATTTGTTTAGAAATACATAATTTTTTTTTATAGAAACTATTATTATTTTCTATAAATACCCAAACATCATCTTCCACCTTACACCACATTTCAATATTTTCAACACTTTAAACCAAAACTTTCATATACTTTTTTTGTGGAAAAGATGGCTACGTGGAAGTTTATCGAAGATGTTATGTTGTGTCAATGCTGGGCTCAAATTACTCATGACCCGCTTACAGGTAATGAGATGCATTTGTGAGAATTGAGGAGCAGAATTATGAAAGCATTTTGCAATAGGCTTAGAGATTGCACAAGAAGTAGTCAAAGTCTTCAAGGTCGATGGAAAAAACTCAACATATCCTTTACTTGTTGGAAAAATGCTCTCTCTCATGCTTCCACTAATCTGAGTGGTGGGAGAAGTTTAGCGGATCAGGTGATAATATTTTTATATTATTTATATGTATTCCACCCGCATTGATATTTGAATTTATTTATTTGTGTTACACTTGCATTTTATATGGACAAAAAAAATGATGAGGTTCTGGACAGTGCCACGTGGCACAACGTGATTGGTTGAAAATCTTATCGAAATATTGGCTAAATTATTGTAAACAGATAGTGACACGTGGTATGTCGGGATTGGTTGAAAATCTTATTGGAAATCTATCCGCAAAATAGTACGTTCAGATAATGACACATGACGTAACAAGATTGGTTGAAAATTTGATCGAAATCTGTGTAAATTATTGTAAACAGATAGTGGCACGTGGCATGTCGGGATTGGTTGAAAATCTTATCGAAAATCTATCCACAAAATAGTACTTTTGGACAGTGTTCTAAAAATCGGCCTAGGCGGCCGGCTAGGCGCTGAACGGCAGCCAACCGCCGCGCTTTAACTCCAAATCGGCTTCAAAATCAGATAGCCCATTAGGCCGGCGCTAGACGGGACTAGGCGGAGATATGCAAGTCTGGGCGAGGGTAGGCGGAGATGGGCGGAGACTAATCGGGCTTACATGAAGATGCCGGAATCTGCAATTTTTTCTATGGCAGAGTTGGCTCCGCGAGGAAGACGACTCTGTTCC
>JAOTRO020006281.1:0-16053 GCA_028566515.2 Pyracantha coccinea | reverse complement strand
CCCAAGAACTGTAATGTCATTTTGGGATCCAGGGACTCCAAAGAAAGCATGCCAGATCCATGTGTCATATGAGGCAATCGCCTCTAACACAACTGGCTTTCTCGACCTTCCGCTGAAGCCTCATTGCCATTCGGTGGGATAGTTGTTCCAATCCTAATGCATGTAGTCTAATGACCCTATCATGCTCGGAAACCCATGGCCTTTAGCTTTGCGAATGAGTCGATCCAAATCTTCTTGATTTGGCTCGCAGAGGTACTTATCTTTGTAAAGCTGCACAATTGTGTCATAGAATTCAGCAAGAGTATCAAGGTATGTAGACTCAGACATACCATGGGTTTCATCAATCGAATCAGCTGGGGAGCAATAGGCCATCATTTGGAGTGCAACAGTAACCTTCTGATGAGGTGAGAAACCAGGGCGGCCTGCTCTATCTTGCTTCTGTGGAAAGTATGGATTGATCTGCTGGACATCACGAAGTAAATGCTTGAAGACATGACGCCTCATCCAGAAGCGACGTTTGAAATCCTCTTTTATGTACACCGAGTTGGGGTTGAAGTAGTTGTTCACCAAATTGGCATGCGTCATCGCTCTATTTCGTGGTTTGTAAGAGCGACCAGCAATAGAGTCACCCCATTGAGGCTGTTCCTCAATTGGGTGACACACCATGGCCGCAGCCATGGCTACCACATATTGTGTGTTGCGTTATGCTTCATTTTCTTCATCAGACTCCTCATTTTCTCGTCTCATCTGCACCCATTTTTCTTCCAATTTGGAATTGGATGAGGACCCCCGGTGGGAATCCGAAAAGGATCCAAAGTTGAAATTCATTGCAAACTTGAATTGAAATAGATTGAATTCAAAGGTGTGTGAATTATAGCCCAATATCCACCCCATTTATAGCCCAAAAATTTCCAAATCCAACGGCTAGTTGACGTCATGCTTACGTCACCTAACCATTGGATTTGAATTTAAGTTGTAGTTTTTAAATAATAAATTATATTTGGCCCTTTGGCTCTCGATTGGAGATGGTTTTTTGTGACAGGGTTAAAACGAGCCATATGGCCCTTTGGCCCTCAGTTGGAGATGGTAAGAAATATGGTCATGTACTGTTCATTAAAATATTAATTTCTTGGAGAGTTAGAGGGCTAAAACGAGCTCTCTAACCAGCTTTCTATTGGAGACTATGCAAAAATGTTTGGTTTTCAAAACATTTTTTAATTCTCCAAAAAAAAAAAACATTTCTTGATTTGATAATCATGCCATAATTTGGACTTGATTAACTTTTAAGCCCATCGTCAAAAACCTCATTAAACAAATTAGTGTTTGATCCTCTGAATTAGAGTGCTCTTTCTTTATATTATCATTATTATAATATAATCTAATCTAATATAATAATTGTGGTTTTGGATTATGCTATTATAATATGATTTTTTTGGCATCTTAATCTCCTCGAAATTTTGTGCCTTTCTACTATTTTTATTACGCTGATTTGTTTGTCCCATTTGGGTAATATTAGAATATTAATTAGTACATTGTATCTGGTGTCCATGATCCTTAAATTCATACTATTTTATTTATTTAATTTAGTAAATTTTGTATTGCAACATTTTTGTATTTGCAGGTGGAAATTTCGGATACATTAAACTTGATCATAACCAGGTGTATTTGCCTCACCAATGCTTCGGTTTCAAGAGACAAACTGATCACTTTTAGTACAGATTTAATGATTTTTCTAGTTTATTCTTCAACCGTCGATGAACAAACTTGATCATTAAGTCTCCAGCTAGATGATTGCCATTACTTAAGTCATTTATGAGTTTTAAGTACAATTAAACTATGATGTATTTTTAATCAAAGATGATGAATATTTTGTTGCTTTTTGTCATATAATATTTAAAATGCATCCATTTTTTTTTGGGAGTTGAGGCCTTGCATAATTGCTCTCCCACAACTCCGCTTTCATGGGAAAACCCATATTTCGTATTTCTTGTCATAAGGAGATTGTAAAACTACGAGTTGATCAGTACAGATATATTTTAGTGCATAGTTTCATTTCTTTTTGTACTTTGTATCATTTTATGCATGTATGCACATTTTCATTGAGCAAATTCTAAAATCTGTATATTGGAAGTATGAAAAGTTAAAGACCAGAATAGTCTTGGATCCATCCTGCCTTTTTTCTCGTTACTATTTATCAGTCTAATACCATTAAAATTCAAATTTGCCTATTTTCACTCCAAACTCACTTTTCCTTTACATGCATTCTTTTTCACTTCATCTCTTTTATTTCAATGCAGACTTCCTTTCACCTGCTTTTGCTTCTTTGTATGTTCTTTAATCCTTTTGTTATACTTTTAAATTTTCTTGCTTAACTCTTTACCTCATATTCAAGTGTTTGAGTTTATAAATGTTTTTATGTTTTTAGTTCTCTGTATTGAATTGATGGGTCTTTCAAAGGTTGTGCAATTTACTCCAATTTTTCATATTGTGAGGCCCTTCCTCACATGAAATTCTGGATTTGCCACTGCGAAAAGGAAGTTGGTGTATTGATTAATTTACTTGGAGTAAACACAAGGCCCTCACCAACCCTAATGCTTGGGGTTTGGCGCTTCATCAGTAAAAGAAAAAGGTTTGCATGTACTCGGTGTGTATGACATAATGTTGATAAAAACACTGTATGTAAGCTCCTGTTATTTTAAACGTTTATTATACAATTAAGCAAAATGAATCTGAACCTCAAAAGTTGTATTATCAATCCTCTTTTTGCTTCTTTAGAATAGTTTTATGTCTACCTTAATTTCCAATGTCCAATGATCTTTCCTTTCCTTTTCCTAGGGAGTAGGGGCAAGTTTGTTTAAGGAAAAGTATGAGATCCATTTAGTTTTCTTGATGTTCCATGTCTGGCGTGAATTGCGTGATTCATGTCAAATAAGTAAAACACTTTTAATTAGTTTTATACGAAAGCAATAATTATATAAAATACACCTCAAACTAATTAATAATTTGTTTAACGATTGATTGAGTATTTTGCCCAAATGCCAAATCTTGAAATCAAGATAAGTCTTCAAAACTACGTCTGTATATAACATAAAAATTGGAACAAAAATCAAATAAAAATCCAACATACAAGTTAGATATTAGGGATAGACCAATATAATTTCCTTTAGAAACAAGGTATATTTAACAGTATAATTTTCATCCAGGTGATTTGGGTAGCATGGCTTAGATTTCTGTGAGAAGGATCAAAATTTTCTCTTTTTCAGTTTTTTTATCAAATGCATATAAGACTTTCAGACCTCTTCCAATTTAGAATAATTTTCGGATACAAAAGATTTTAAGACTCAAAATAAAGCTGCTTTGTGTTGTTATTCGACTTAAATACTTTACAAGTTTGAAAAATCGACTCTAACATGTGTTTTGGGTCTAACAAGAATTTTATCTATTTATAGAGAGCAAATTCTTTGCAGGGCCAACTCTGAGATTCCGAAACCCCTAGGCGAGCGATTGTTACGAGGCTCCTTAGTTCATAGGTCTTTCAATGCATAACAATCATATAATATGTTTTTTTATTTATAATTTATTCTTAAATATATTATCATATCATCACTAATGAACATTTGAATTGGAACAAAAAAATAACACTCTAAAGAAAATATTGTCGTAATAACACACCAAACAAAATATATCTACGACAATAAAATATAAATTCTTAGTTTACCAAATTACGAAAAGAAAAAAAGAAGAAGAAGAAGATTAAACTCATAGTTTCTATATTCCTACCTCGAATTGCAATCTTCTGAAATTAATGATATATTTTTATTCGCCCCAGCACTTGTATAAAGAGAGTTGGAATTTGAAAAAAAAAATAGAGACGGAGAAGAAGACAAGCCAAAAATAATTACACATGAAATACGTTCCTTTTTGTTGTTCGGGTTTAGTTTTTGTTTGTCTTGATTAAAAAAAGAAAATCAAGGCCAGAAGGGCGATTACTGAATTAGAATGGGCCCGTCTTAAATATATTGGTATGGGCCAAGTTTTTTGAAAAACAAAAATTAATTTTAAAAAGGTAATAAAAGCAGGGTGCACGTGGGGGCTCAAAACAAGAAACTTGAGGAAAGAAGCTTGCGTGTTTTTCACTACGCTGCTTGTCAGTTTGTAATATTCTTTCGACCTTTACTTATATACAAAAATTTGAGGAAAGAAGCATGTATCATGTATCTATTAAATACAAAAATTTGGGGCTCTCGACGTCAGGGGTCCTAGGCAGCCGCCTGTTTTCGTTACTTTCAGAGCCGATTTGCTTGTATAACACGGGTACACTATTATGATGATTTCATATGTCAATAATATAAAATTATATAATAGTTTCTTTCCACGTGAGTTGTATTATTAACATAATACGACATCGTAATAGTAGACCAGTGCTTCTCCTATTATATGATAGTTTCTTTCCACGTACAAATTCTTCTCCTACTTTTGTCAAAATATTCAAACAAAGAGTGTACTTAAGTTCTTGTACAACTCAAACAAAGAAGGGTATCTAAGTAATTTTAGACACAGATATTTCGCCATTTTTGTGTTATTCAATGACTGGATTATTTTATTGTTTGTGTCCTCCTCGTCTTAAACTAAACAATAATTGCAGATGAAGACTACAAAAATTATTATAAAAATTGAATTAAAAAAATGGAGCAATAAAAAAAGGGGCACGATAAATAAAAGTAGAAAGTTTGACCAAACGAAGGGGATTAAACTATTGAGGGAAGGGGCGTTCAAGGAAAGGTTTAGGAGCGTCCACGTCTCCCTACGCCCCTAAACCTCGTACACCTGTTTGCAGACAATAAAAAATATACCCACGACGCAACCCTGAACCAATCAATTTTATTTCTTAAATTAATTTGGTTATTTAAATTATTTCTACAACGTTCCAGAAATAACAGGTATAAATAAATATAATAATGGTAATATTGACAAGGTACCTTTGTAGGGTAGTGGCATCATCGCGAACCATCCTCATCATGTTGCACTTTGAATATGTTTTTTTATCTTCTCTCATGGCCCATGCATGGCTATTGGCTATTTGAGTTACGCAAAGGTCAAGACATTGAGTTTATTTTTTAGTGTGGGTTTACGTACATCACACACAGTGACGGAAACAACATAAGATCATTGATTGTTCTTGATCTTAATAATTTAAAAAAAAAATTTGTGTATTTATTTGTGTATTGTATTTAACCTTTGTAAACAGATAAGGCAAACTAAATTACAACATCTTTCTTTTTTTATTTTCCTCTATCATATTTGTCTCCGTTTAATCTCTTCTTGTGTGCGATTTGAGCACTATGTGCTCAATGAAATACTTTAGTTTATGAGTCTTAACAGTTTTGAACATTACTATACAGTATCCCGCATCCACCTTCTCTCTACAAATAATAGTAAGCGTCGATATGTTGGTATAAGCCTTCAACATATGTTGGCAAGAATTGGCAGTTGCTTACTAAGAGATCGACGAAATGGCCGAATGAAGCTTTTATATTTGCTACGCCACTGATCATAGATTTATGGTTCGTGAATTTACGTAAAATGAGTTCATTGTTATTTCCATCGTGTCTATTAATTTCATCATAGCGTCTTATTCGAAATCATAACTTATTTTTATTCAATCTTCGAGGATATGAAGCACTGTCGGGTAGACCAGAGCTCCAAATCAATCTCAAGCAGGGAAACGCGGGATGGAAGGCAGAAAAGGCCTGCTGTTCTCAGAATCTTGAAATGGAGTTAGATGCTTAGGATACCAATTTTATGATCTTAGGTTCCTCTGTGTCCATAGTTCATGCAAGCTGATATCTATAATTGACAGTTATAAATGTGAACAATTGTCTTTTACCATTTATTTATTCTTGTTTTACTAAGTTTTTTATTTTAAATTGGTGGGGTATTCTCAAATATTCTAATTACGGAAAGAATGATTTGAACTTAAGTGTAAAAAAATGAGCACGCTACTCTTACCAATTACCTAACCCACATATGCTATGTTATACCTAAGTTAATGCTAAGTTAAGTGCATCCATTATCGCTTACGATGAAGGAGAACATGCCCAATGAACTTATATCTTATTCCCATTTGGGTGGTTGATTGGTTATGACTCTCTTGGTCTTCTAAAGGTGTCGTTTTGTACCTACCATCAAATTTAATTTAAGGGTTAATTTTTGACAATCCATGGGAAGAAAGCTAACATAAAATAGATTTGATGATTTAACAGATTAATGAACTTATAACCAAATTAAAAGTCGAGAATTTGAATCAAAAGATCACAAGTTAAGGGGTGAAGTTTTAAATTTCTGTTGGTAGTAAAAATACAAATTTTGTGAAGCCTCTCAAATCACGTGAGGTTAATTTTCGATATGATTATAGGTTTTACTTTCTCGTTGGACCATATTTTGTTATCAACCTAATGACTCAGAACATGATACATGTCTAATGTGGTTTGCATTACCTAAATGAACCTCGTAAAGTTGATTATACTAAATGTGAAAGTGATTTTACAGTTTTACTTTCTCGTCAAAATGTCTTTTAGCATTAATCTAATGACTTGCAACATGATTCATATCTAATGTGGTTCGCAACAACGAGCATGATGAAAATGAAATGAATTCTTCTAATTTGACTAGATTTTCTGAAAATTAATAAGAAATTCAAATTTAGAACATCTTACCATATTACATACGAAGAAAAGAATCAGTTGTCATAAGTAAGCAGAATTAGGACATGAAATAATTGAACCACATTGTCCAATGTTTGCTTACTTTCGTGAAGGTCTAATGTCGGGGGCTTTATGTTGATGCGAATTGTAAAAGAAAGTTTCCAGTACCTTTAGCTTCACTTTAATCATGGTACAGATTCTGCTTCCCAGCTCTCACTCTTCAAAAATCAATCATTTCATGAAAAATATCCTATGTTTCCAAGCAACACCCACCGTCGGATCAGATCACAACGGACGGTGGCAAGCACTGCAAACAGACGAACACGTGGCAGATGGGGAATGATGAGACGACGGGAATATGGGTACAGCTTTGGACCAAATTGGAAGTATCAGGGTTACCGGGTGTAGCCGGTAAAAGAGTAGCCATCATTGTGGTGGGGGATTGGTTGGTCGAATTTACCGGATTTAGAAAATAAGTTAAGAAATTTTTTAAGTTTTAACGTAAGAGGTTGCCTTAATGGAAAGTCTACTGCTAATTGTGTGACTGAATAAAGGTATTATTTATATTCTCACTCATTTTGTTTATATTCTTAATTTATTTATTGCTTCTTTTGTATCTTTCTTGTGCCACGTTTTGTGCTTTCTTGTCAATTCCCTTGACCTAATTAAAAAGTAAAAAACACACGACAAACTGATTCACCAAGCCTTTTTTTTCTTTTTCTTTTAAATAAAAATAAAGGATTGCGTACCTAAAAATTATGTATTATTAGCGTAAAAGTTAGTATTATTAGCTTAATACTTTTATTCTCAAATTACCAATTGGTTTTATGATGAAACCTCAACTTTTTTCAATTTATATAAAACCCGGTGTTAATGCACACAATTTATTCAAATGAACGGTTTAACCAACTATTTTTTCTAAGTTGAAAACTAGAAATTCATTTTCTCATCCAATACAAGAACGCAACGGAGATAAATCTAATTTATTGCACATGTTAGAGTTCTAACCTAGTATTCACGAGAAAAGAAATAAAGGAATAGTTTAGTTGCGGTCCTTGATCCCTAATTGTTATAGGCTTAAACCTTATGCATTTTAGGTTTTAATTGAAGTCCCTCTCCACATAAATAACATAATAATAAAAGAGATGTAATAATATCAATAAAGACTCAAACCGTTATTTTACTTTCATTTACACCACCAATTTAATTATTGAAATTTGTTTATGGGTTTCAACAACAAAAAAAAATGGTTATGAGTGCATTCTAGATTTTTTTTATAATATGAGTACATTTATATAATAAAATTTGGGTGCATTTTACAATAAAAAATTGGTACATTTTATACAAAGAAAGGGGCACGTTTTATATAAATTAAATGGGTACATTTTATATATTAAAAAAACAAGAGGTACATTTTATATAAAAAGACAAGAGGTACATTTAATATAAAAAAACAATGGGGTACATTTTAGATTAAAATAAATAAATAGATTGTACATTAAAAAATCAGTCCATTTTACATAAAAGGAATGGTATTTACAAAACAAAACAAAAAAATGGTACATCTTGGATTTATCAAAGTGGTACATTTTTAAATAAAAATGGATACACTAGAAATAAATTATGGGTACAAACAAAAGGTTAAAAAATTATGAATACAAATAAAAGTTTAAAAATAGGGCACAAAAAGAAATTAATATATGAGAACAAATTAAAAATGAAAAGAAAATTGGTACAATTTTTTTTTTTAAAAAGGTTGCAAATTAAAAATGGGTACAAACTAAAAATAGAAATATGTGATACAAAGTTTAGTCATTACTATAAATATATCAAATGTAACATTTCTAACACTAAATGAAGAAATACAATTTAATTGAAAAGAAAGAAATTTAATTACCTGGACATGTAAATATTTTATAATTGAAATAATTAATAACCTTATTAAAATGTAAGGACCTTGATTAAAAATTGAAAATAAATAAGATCTTAATCAATGAAATAGAAAAAATAATAATAGAAACCTAATTTCGTCAAGAATAAAACAAGGGATAAAGATGCATTAAAATTTAAAACCTAAACCCTTAAACATAACATATTTATATTGTGTCATGTGACCTAATTATTCGTCGACGCTGACTGTCTAACACTATGGGACGTGAACATGCATTACCGCATTAGGGACGCACGCAACATATTTTCAGATAAAAAGGGAAGAAAAAAAAAAAAGAAAAGGACAAATGTATGTGTTTGTGTTGGTTGAAATTATTAGGTTATAAAAGGTGTTCACATGCACTTTGAATCTTCTGCTTTTTTTAAGGTATAAAATCGTTGAATCTTTTACGAAAAAGACGAAACTGGGAAGCAAAAACATGATCTTATTAGTTACTTAATCTTGGACTAATCGAACTCTCACGAGATATCTAGATTTTGATGTTTCCTGTACCATATATGCTGTTTCGATGGACTCAATTATTTATAGGTACCGTCTGCGACGTAAGTAAGTATATGGTTTCCTGAGCAACGTGGTCATTTGCTATCCTAAGAACTTGAATATTATATGTAATTTTTCTAGTGCTTTTTATTGAGTCCATCTCTTTGTTTCTTCTTTTCTTCGATCTGATCCGTCGGTGTCTAACATGATTTGTTAGGTAAAGAAAAAATGTCAGGTTTTTTTCTTAATGTTATTTTAGCGTAAATGTTTAGGTTTCATGGGAAATGAGATAGATAAAACATGAAATATAATCGATGTAGTGAGTTGTATTGACAGCTAAAATCTTTAATATTACTGCTAAAACTTATATATAAGACAATTAATATCTTATGTTTAGGTTCAAAAGTCTCAACAAAGTTTTAACCAGGCCAGATCCCACATGTGCGATATTCTTATGTACCTACATCAAGAAATATTTTAACTCTTTTATAAAGCTACACTGATAGAAAAAACAAAGTAAATAGCTAGATAATTGGTGATATCCTTGTAAATAGATGCCACAATAACTTTTCAAGGATACAATTTACACAAAACAAGTAAGAAAACAATTACGCAATTTTTTTCCCTAAAATTTATTTATCTTTTGCAAGCGATGAAAAATGAAGGATTGGCCGGATTAGAGTTTTTCTCTTCAATTCATCGTACATTGAGTTCAAATTTCTCCCTATCCTTACTCTAGTGTAAAATTAATGCAATAATACCATTAATATATATATGTGTGTGTGTATATATATATATATATATATATATATTAAAACAAAGAAAAACCTTATTAATTACTATCAGTGTTAATCTCTCGTCTCAACTTTTTTTTCAATTCATGTAAAATTTGGTGTTAACTAGAAAAACTCTCATATTTATTTTCTCATCCAATGTTAGAGTTCTAAGCTAGGATTCACGAGGGAAAAAAAAAGCCAAGGGATAAAGATGCATTAAAACCTAAACCCTTAAACCGTATTTATATTGTGTCATGTAACCTAATTATTCATCGACACTAACAATCTGACATTATGGGGTGTGAACATGTGGTGCAAATAAAGTCGCACATCATGGAAAATGGTACTACGTACCAAACAAAAGTTTAACGCACGTGATCAAATACGTGCTTACATTTGATATAGCCGAGCATGCAACATATTTTCAGTTAGAAAGAAAAAAAAAGGGACAAATGTATGCGTTTGTGTTGGTTGAAATTATTTAGGTTATAAAAGATGTTCGCATGCACTTTGAATCTTCTTCCTTTTTAAGGTAATAAAATCATTCTTAATTTACGAAAAGTTGAAAAGGTTAATATTGGACTAATTCAACTCTCGAGAGAGATCTTAGGTTCAATGTTTCCTATATTATATATCCTAAATCTATGGAGGCAATTAGGTATGGTTTCCTAAGCAACGTGGTCATTTGTTATCCTAACAAACTTTGAATATTATATGTAATTTCTCTAGTGCTTTCGATTGAGTCCATCTCTTTGTTTCTTCTTTCCTTCGATCTGATCTGTCGGTGTCTAACGTGATTTTGTTAGGTAAAGGAAACGTTTCTTGAGGTCATCTGAGTGTAAACATCTAGGTTACGTGAAAAGAGAGTTAAATATTGGTGCGACAAAGTAGCTAGATAATTGGTGATATCCTTGTAAATACCGATGCCACAAGAACTATTTCAGGGATACCCTATATTGAAGACAAGCAAGACAATGATTACACAATTCTTTTTCCTAAAATTTATTTATATATCACAAGCGGAGAAAAGTAAAGGATTGACCAGATAGTTAGAGTTTTTCTCTTCAACTTGTTGCGTCTTGAGTTTAACTATTCCTTATCCTTACTCTAGTGTAAAATTAATGCAACAATATATATGTATATATATTAAAACAAAAAACCTTATTAGTTACTATCAGTGTTTATTTCTCGTCACACTATTGACATATGAGATGACTATCTTATGTAATTACATTCGGAACAACGCTTGGTTACTGAGAGTTCAACGTGAAAACCTCTATAAATACAGACGTGCTCATAACGACATTTGTGTTCTATATTTCTTTGTATTCGTTTTTTTTTTTCTTCATATTCTAACTAAATCATTCCATTGTTCTATATTTCAGCTACTCTCTTGTCCGTAAAAGAGAGGGGAGGACAAAGATAAGTCTTAAGAGAACTTACATGAAACAGGAAGAACTCACGAATAAACATTTCCTATTCCCCAAGTGTACTTGGTCTACGTTACCATAAACATATCTTCTCTGTTCAACTTTACACTTTAGTCTGCTCCACTCTAGCATGTCCAATGTCTTGGGTACCAGCAGCGAGAAGGGTATTTTTGTAATAGCACACTGAACTTGTTACACGCATAACTATCCTAGATAGGAGAAATTTTTTCTTGTGCTCGTAACCTAAGTGATACATCATGTATTATTATATAAGTGATGGAAAATTTATTTTTATATGATTAATTTTTTTAACACAAGAATCTCACCATTTGTATAAACACAAAAATCTCATCACTTATATAGAGACATATAGTGTATCATCCCATATTTCGAGCACATTGGAAAATCTCCCCCTATATAGAGAAAGAGATGCACGTGTTCTTCATGGTCGGTCTTTGGGCGGTAAAGGGTATTCTTGGAATTTCCAACATCTTACTATTTGTTTCTTATTTTTGCATTGAAATAATTTGAATCGTTGGATCATTCATTCATGGTGAAAGATATACATAGGATAATAAAAATGGTATTTGATTTGGTGATTGTTACTCATCGTGGTCTCACCTAAACGGAAGCTCGCAGATGAGTCGAAAAGAGTAGGGTCTCGGATCAATGCAAAGATTTCCCTTGCCCCACACGGGGGGTCCCACTATATTATTTGACCTGTCATTTTGTTGCATGTGTCGTCATCTTGCCTTCAAGATTAGGGAAGAGGATCATTTCCAAATTCTCTTTGTGAGAATTATCTCTGGATTCTCTTTGTGAATATCTTAAGGATCCTCATATTTTATATGTTCATCGTATATCGTGCGATCAGCTTTCGTTATATACTGTTTGTGTTTAATTTTAAATAAAAAAAAGAATTAAGTACTTAAAACCCTTCAATCTTTTAGTGTCATTCCAAATTGGTCTCAATATTTTTAAATATTCCAAAAAAGTACCCAACCTACTAAAAATGTTACATCTGTTAAACCCTCGTTAATTTTTCGAATGTATATTATATTCAAAACTCACAAACTTGTATATCATGGACAATATTAATACTAGTTGCTCTCAAAATCTAAATTTCAAACGTAAATTACATAATATGGAATTCAATGATCAAATAGGTAGTGAATTGAATAAAAAATAGACCCAAATTTAAATTACTTCAGGAGGGAAATCTCTTAACAAAGAAGAGGGTTAACAATTCAGATAGAGTTTAAAGAAGTTTGTTTCTACTCATGTGATTTCCTCAATCACCTATTCCCGGCTCGTAAAGCTTATAGCTCTACTTTTGTGGGTGGTGAAGATGATGGTGGCCGCATCATGGCAGTCCATACCATTTTATCAACCTCCATGACATTCTTCTCGATGTTGGCGGCTTGAGTTGTAGGTGGAGTTGGTGGTTTTGAGTTGGGTTTGGAGATGATGGCTTGATGAGGGTGGTGGTAATTGTTAGTTGGTGGAGGCTATGCTTCCATGACTTTTTATGGAGACAAAGTAAGTCTAGTTAGTCTAACAGATTTTTAACTAGGACGTATCGGGTGACATTTTCAATAGGTTGGGTACTTGTCTGGAATGTTTAAAAAAGTTGAGACCAATTTGGAACGATATTAAAACGTTGAAGAGTTTCAGGTACTTAATCTTAAAAGAAAATCAAAATGATTTATGCCGCATGATGTACGATGAACAGATAAGATGTAACAATCCCTATGATCCTCACAAAGAGGATCCAGATGGGATCCAAATCTCAAGAGTAGGGTCATCGTGACAGGAGAGGATTTCAAGTGTCGGTTGAACTAGAATATCATATTTTCCTTCTTGTAATTCACATGGATCATTTTTCTCACAAACGGAGGGTATTAGGAGAGAAACTAAACGATAATTGGGATGTTATTATGGCGGTATTACAAGTCAATTACTGTATTATGATACATTTTAATGTTTTGTATGGTAGATTGTGATTGGCAGGAAATGCCACATCCTGTGTGAAAGTTCTTCTCTAGTTACTTTCTTTCCGGATCTTTTTTCCTTTATTTGTCACTTAATACTAAAGTTTAGTGGTATTTATATTCATTGTTTGGAAGTGTCAAGTTTTAGGTTTGAATCTTGTATATGGCAAGTTTGAACCATTTATCTTTGTAGAACACTTTTTATATATCATATTTTGTCAAAAAAAAAATCTAACAAATCGAAATTATTTCGTCATCTAATAGTAAAAAATTTCAAATAAATATATGAATTCAATGTTTGATAAAACACTGGATTCATATTATTAATGAAATGACTGATTAAACACTTTTCAACTTGATTAATTGTTTGCATGAATGACCTTGAAGAATAAGTAGGATTTTCTACTCAAAATTTTTCGTTGCCGATTCATAAAATTTCATGTTTATGATCAAAATTGTTATACTATAAATCACTCAATATAAAGATCATCTATGCAAAAAATCAATCAAAACCAACGCTATTTAGTCAACAAACAATATAAAAAGAGATGAATGGAATTTTTAAAGCATTACAAATTGTCTGCGTATTTGCTACAATAGCTTGATTAAACAAGTTAATTCTTTTTTTTTTTGTAGAGATGTTCTTCACAGAGTGATTCATAAGATGAATGTTTTCTCTTCTAAGTACAAAACTCCATGATTCAAACACGAATAATTTTGAGTAAGAGTTCCTAACTCATTTTTCAGTAGTTCCTAACTCATTTTTAGTAGCCAAAAATTGTTCTTAAAATAACCATATAAGATTGCAGTGGAGGACAATAAAATAAAGAAAGTAGAAGTTTGTAGCTAGCATTGCCCAACAAAGAATGTGAAATCCAACGTAGGCTAAAACTCCCTATTGGTTCTCGATTTATGTTCCTTTTTTGGCGTGGAAGGGAATTTCAATCTTTTTAAGAATGATTAGTCTAGTCACTTAGTACAACGGTCTAATGATATTCTTCACTTGTAAGTGAAATATCTTAAATTCGATTATTCGTCAAAGATGAATTTAGATCACATTATTGCTAGTCTATTTATAAGGCTTAACCCACTCCCTGGCCTTTAATGTAAATACTATTTGTTCAAATAAAAAAATGGATTAGCCTCGTCTTCTCCTTTAAGTACGCTATTTTTACAAGATCATGTGATTGCTCAGTCAAAAAAGACAAAAAGAAAAAAAGAGAGTTATATATCCTTAAATTGCAACGTTAATTTGATGAACTTACAAAATCAAAACTAACACAATTTAAACTTTAAAAAAAATCAAGAAGATTTTGAAATAAACCACAAACTAAGCTTTCTTTTGATTGATGGTAACATTTGCTACCTTAAGATTGGATTGTTACAGTCAATTAATTAACATTTAGATTGGATGATGGTGACAATTAATTAACATTACAAGTACCTTTCTTAATTAATTAAGCAAGTTGCAATTTAATTACAGAAAAACTTTGTAGCTAAAATTAAATTAAATTGTATCTGTATCAAGTTGGGCCGTTATCAAATAAATATTTTGCAACATGGGATGTCAAATGATCAATGACTCATAAGTTTTTGTCAACAAGTTTAATTAATGAACAAAAAAAAAACAAGTTTTAATTAACACACAAAGTTAGTTTTCCACAAGTTACCTAATATAGATTACGTAGGGTAACTTTTGCAGCAATTTTCTCTCCATTGCCGGATTTAATTATACTGTATAGATGCGGATTTTGCACAAGTGAAACGATTTCTTCACAACGCTTTTCATTTTTGCACGTCCTTATTTATTTTTGTCTTTGATTCACTTTTTATTGGTTTTTTTTTCTTTCAATTAGACGGATTAGATTTTAAAACCCGTTTAGTGATACTATTAACTGATAAGATACTAATATGGGTGGTTTGCTAAGCGCTCGTTTTTTAATTTACAATTGTTCTCGTTGTTTCACCCAGAGATAAATGGATGTGGATGTATGTTGAAGAATAAGGATTGAAGTATGGTGAATGAAGAGTAAAGGGAAGGGGGAGGAAGAAGTGAAAGCGAATGTAAGAAACAAAAACTAGAAAGAAAGGAAAAAAAATCCTATTAAAAAGTCTTTTTGTTAGTATTCCGACGAAGAAGTCATTAATTCTTTTGATCGGGATTTACATTGAAAATAATCATGTTTGTTAATTTATTTCTTTCTATGGAGTTTCTAATAAAAATTTTAAAACAAAATTACTACCAAACAAAATGTTTAATTTCTAATTGCATTTTAATGCTTCAAGTAACATATTGCATGTACATTAGACTTGATTAGTGGTCTCTCCGTCCTCACCAAAAACCAATTGTCCTCCGTTTTTTCAGTCACCAATAGCCTTTGAGTAGAATAGGAGCAAAGTTTAACTCGTTATCTTTTATCACGATGCGTCGCAATATATATTAACTACTCAGGCCCTTCATGCAAAGGGGTTCTCATTTTTTTTAAATAGGGATTATGTGTGGGGCCCACTCCACTCGAATTTCAACGATCCGAACTGTCTATTTTGTAAGTCTTGATTTATAGATTATCCTTGCAAAAATTCAATTCAATCCAAAACCATTTGCCTATTTAATTATCAAGATAAAATTTCTTTGTTTCTTATATAACAAAGTATTCGATAATTTTTTTGAACCCAATTAGATGTCTTAAATATTTCCGATTTGGCTAATA
The DNA here is from genome assembly GCA_028566515.2 of Pyracantha coccinea. NCBI lineage: Eukaryota > Viridiplantae > Streptophyta > Magnoliopsida > Rosales > Rosaceae > Pyracantha > Pyracantha coccinea. The sequence continues at coordinate 10 of JAOTRO020006281.1, read as the reverse complement.
TTTTGCAATG
>JAOTRO020005799.1:0-16065 GCA_028566515.2 Pyracantha coccinea | reverse complement strand
TCCTAAGTGGATCTGGGGAAAATTTTCAGAGATGGGGGTTGGGGAGAGAGGCAAGCGAGAGAGATGGAAGAGTCCGACAAGTCAGAGAGCGAGACAGAGAAATTGAAGAATCAGATTAAAAAAAACAAGGGGTGTGATATCCACACACCCTTTTTTACTTCTCACACACCCTTCTCATTTTCGGCCGTCGGATCGAATGAAATGAAGAAGATCTAACGGATAGAAATTAAAAAAGGTGTGTGAGAAGTAAAAAGGGGTGTGTGGATAGCACACCCCATAACAGAAACCACAAATAAGTAGCAACAATGCATAATTGTCATCAATCAATTACGAAACCCTATAGACCATGATATACTAAATGGAAAGCAAATCGGAATAAGAAACAGACCTGGAAATTTCTTGGTGGCATTGCTGCATCCATAGTAAAATTTGGAATTCCTGGAGCTCCAAAGATCACGATCCAATCTCCCTCCACCGCTCTGATTTTGAACAAGTAAAGAGAAGCCGTGAAGATCCAAACCAAACCTAACATTACATTAGGTTGAAATCCAAAATTGAGAGGAAAAAGAAAAGGCCCTAACCGGAACACGGAAGACTGTAAGCCCTGCAGCAACGGCATCGTCGTCCACGGCAAAATTGAACTAGAAGGAAAAGATGAAATTAGGATCCGAATCCAATCAAATGAATCGTTAATCGTGAATAAGAAGAAATGCGAGAAAGGGAGAGAGAGTACATTAGAAGAATGACGTGGTTGATTATTGACATCGAGAGGGGAAGGAGCGAGAACCAAGAGAAGTGCGAAGAGGATGAGAAGTGCTCCGGAGATGGCGGAAATGAGGGGAAGAAGAAAGCGAAAGCGATGGTAGTAGTGGAGGCGGCGGCGCTGGAAATGAAAAGGCATTGGTATAGTGGCACGGCGGGTCTCTTTGAAAGAGTCGCACACCCAATCACACTCCTCTCTTGTTCTATTTTGGTTTGTGTGGGATTTTTAGTTTGGAATCTGGATGAATGAATTATGAAACAGATCGACCACCGAGAACCACCGCCCTCCCACTACCCGCAGAGGCTGAGACTTGAGGTTGTGCGATGTGGATGGGGTGTGTGGGTTGGCAGCCTGGCACCCAGCACAACGAGACGATACGAAACGGTTTTGCTGCTGACACCCTGCTCTCTGCTCTGCTCCCGTGCCAAATTTGAAATAAACATCTACGGATACTCCCTTCACCGGCACAGATAATTATTTGATTTTTCCTTACCCTTTTATTTTCTTTTGGTCTAGTAGCGTTAACTTAGGACACGTGCTTGCTTCTTCCACGACTGCCTAGTAGCAACCCCTTTTTTTTTTTTTTTGGCCGGTATGCATAATTAGTAACTTCATTTTATTTTATATTTTGCAAATTGCGGCAAGTCCGTTTTAACCAAGTTTTGAGTTCTGAATTTGTTGGTGATGGCGATGGTGGGGTGGTTTCTTAGCTTAAAATGAAGTGTTGTCGATTGATTGGCTTGCCAAACTGACGGATGCATGTGGCATTGTGCCTAGAGAGGAAGTGATGCCCTTGCCCTTTTCTATACTTATTAAATAGATGCTAAGATGATAAAAAGGCGGTGAGTTTTTCATATAGGATAAGCCTATTGTAAGAATTGGAGCATTTTCATTGTCAAAGTTAAAAAAATTTGAAATCGTTTGATAATTATTTCGTTTTTTATTTTTATTTTTTATTTTTTTTAGAATTAATATTTTGTTTGATAACTACTTTCAGTTTGAAGTTTTAAAAAAAATGAAAACTAGTAACTTTTTAGTTTTTATTTTTTTTAACAAAAATGATATTAGAAAAAACTCTTTATTTTCGTCCACCTCAACAACTTTTGGTTTTTTAGTCAAAATAGTTTCTGAGATTTGCATAATTCCTCATTTTGGTGTATGAGATTTGAAATGAATAAAATTGGTCCTTGAGTTTGTTCCCAATCACTCATTTTAGTCCTTGGGTGAACAATTATGTTAAATAAGGATCAAAATAACAAAATTACCCTCAATTTAATAAACAATAAGTGAAAATGATTTGACAAAAATTGAGGATACTTTTGTCATTTTACCTTTATTTTATTGAGATTTTTAACAGAATAACCAAAATGATTGATTGTGGACAAACTCATGGACCAATTCTATATATTTCAAATCTCAGGGACCAAAGTAAGGAGTTATGCAAATCTTAGAAACCATTTTGGTTAAAAAGCCACAAATTTTCAGTATGATTATATGAGTAACAGGCAAGTTCATCAACGTTGACCAATTTTCTAGGCTTAACACTCCCCTCGTCATGGATAATCTCCTTTTGAGAGAGTCTTCTTAGCATTTCTCGCGGGATATATTGTGGAAATATCATTGAATCAAAGTAAAAAAAGTGAGTATATAATTCGGAATCGGATCCTCTCCGAATCCCAATAATTTGAGCCCAATGATTCAACGATACAAGCCGTTGAAATTTAATCCAACGGCTACAAACAAAGGATCCTGGATCATTCTAAAAGTTAATAATTGTAGTCGTTAGATCAAATTTCAACGACCCGGATCGTTGAATCCTTGGACTCAGATTTATAGGGATCCGGAGAGGTATAATTCGAACTAAGATTGCAGTTACTTTTTTACTGTGATAACCAGCTTACATGTTATCCAATAGTGCAGCCGCATGGTACTTTTCGTGGAGTATATTATACGCACGTTTAAAGCACACGTGCAAAGGCGTCGGCTCCTCATCCCCTGAGGTGTAGTTTGAAGTCTCAAGTCTCACCAACTGCGTCTGGCGTGTTTGTTGTCGTTGATGGCAAGAACAGTGGAGTAGCAGTAGGAATAGGGATATTAGGGGATTTCGAGACTTAATTGAATTCTCATTCTATTGGGTTTTTAGGAGGAAAAGGGCAGCTAACGAAACCATGTATTCGTTGACGGTCAAGCCCTCTTTCATCTTACCCAAATTGTCTCCTCCGCCGTCGTCGTCGTCGTCGTCTTCTTCTTCTTCTTCTGCACATTGTCGGGCTGGGCCGTGTTCTTCCTCTATCAGCTTCCAAATAAAGACGAGAAACAGAGGAAACAGACGCCCACTGAGACTTGATGCTTACGATTCCTCAAAGAGCGACACTCCCAATGGCTCTGCCGATTCCAACCCTCCCAACGCCACCACTCTGGTACTATCTCAATTTTACTCCCCTTTGTTAGTTATGCTAGTCTAGTTGTCGTTTACTGGCCGTTTATATTGTAATTTTAGCGTATTTGAGTTGGTATGTTACTGGAACAAATGATATGGATTGTGGATGATGATGATGATATTGCTCAGATGGTAACAACAATACCCGCAAACTAGAGCTTTGAATCAACACGTCATGCTTCATTTCGCCACATATCTAGTTGAAACACATATATGATTGTTTTGCTAGCTAGCTCATATCATTGACTGAACTCCTTGCTGGCTACTTTCCTCAACTCGACAGCCAAAGAGCAGGAGAGAAATTCTGTTGGAGTATGTCAAAAATGTGCAGCCAGAATTTATGGAGCTGTTTGTAAAAAGGGCGCCCCAGCAGGTGTTTCTACGTTTATTTGCCATTAGTGCATACTATCTTAATGTTGATGAGGGTGTATTACCATGACCTACTAATGCAATTTCCATGCCTTCTCCACTGACTTGACAGCACGTTAACGCTTATTCATGTAGGTTGTTGATGCAATGCGCCAAACAGTGACAAACATGATTGGAACGTTACCCCCACAATTTTTTGCAGTGACAGTCACCACCGTAAGTCTATAACTTTTATTCGTTCTTTTCGTCGCCATATCAGCTTGAGTATAGTAACATATGATCTGATGGGTTCCTTATGTTGGAATTGGGGCGGCTGACTGATTTTAAACTGATGCAAATTTCATCCGATCTGAGTATAGTAACATTTAAGGAATTTATATACTCAGTGGGATTGGTTGACTTCCATCTCAGGTCGCAGAAAATCTTGCACAACTCATGTACAGTATCATGATGACTGGATATATGTTTCAGAATGCACAGTACAGGTTGGAACTGCAACAAGGTTTAGAGCAGCCAGCTGCTCTTCCTGATGTGCAAGATACAAAGGTAATATTTTTTCTCATTTTCTTTTCACTTTCTATTTATGAACCATACTCATCCTTTTGGTCGTTGAGGAAACCTTTTACTACATTATCATTTACTGAAGAAAAACCATACTGTGAATTTGAGAAGGCTTTGGCTTACCATGTATTTGTTATTGTGTATTTCTGATGGAACTGAGATTAGGTCGTGATGGCAAGTTCAATCATCTGACCCGTGTCACTAACATGCAAACTCCTGCTTCTCCTAAGTAATATGTAGAGTTTGTGACATTCGCTCATTCTGATGTTTCTGATACATTTTTCATAGTCGTTTGTATGACTTTTTTCAATCTTTCTAGTTTAGTTATTGAGAGGTTCTGCTGTACAACCTCTAAATAGTGCCCTGTGACTGTTACAGGATGCACCAGATTATGCACCTGGTACACAGAAGAACGTGTGTGGTGAAGTTATTAGGTGGAATAATGTTTCTGGCCCTGAGAGAATAGATGCTAAGAAGTACATTGAGTTACTTGAAGCAGAGATTGAGGAACTAAATAACCAAGTTGGTAGGAAATCCGCGGGCGGACAAAATGAATTGTTGGAATATCTGAAGTCTCTTGAACCCCAAAATTTAAAGGTAAACGACACCCCTCTGCTTATCCCAACTACTTTTGGTTGGCTAAATGTTTAGGTTCTGGCTGGCAGCTGTGCAATGGTAGGTTTGTGACGAAATTGTAAGTCCTTTCTGTTGGAACGTCTCAAGACACGCACTACTATTATTATTTTGTTACTGTTATTGTCCGAGGTAAAAATTTTGGTTGAAAAGATCATATTAGTTGGTTGCGCCATCATCCACAACATATTGTAGCTATCTAATGTGAATTGTACTAGTGTTATTTTTACAAAGGAGAAAAACACTCATAGTTGTTCGTCATGAAAATGATCCATTATTGCTTCTGAAATTAGTAGATATATTTATAAAGGTCCATGAATCTCTCTGACTTCTGGTTAAATGTCTTCAAATTTGAAGGAATTGACGAGCAGTGCTGGAGACGATGTTGTGGTTGCAATGAATACATTCATCAAGCGGCTTTTGGCTGTTTCTGATCCTGGCCAAATGAAGGTTTGCCATATCATATTGCTCTTAAGTTGATGAGTGCATTCATCAAGTAACCTTGTTGAACAACTGGTATGTGTTGGTACAGACAAGTGTGACAGATACAACTGCACCGGAACTTGCGAAGCTGCTGTATTGGCTGATGGTTGTTGGATACAGCATTCGCAATATCGAAGTTCGTTTTGATATGGAACGAGTACTTGGGACTCCACCGAAGCTCGCAGAATTGCCTCCAGGAGAAAACGTTTAATTACTCCGCAAAGAATTGCAAAATCGGCGTGGAAGTTAATGAGAGGGGATGTCGGAGGCTGGTGGTCTTCCATGGAGATACTCGCAAGCATGGAGGGAGAAAAAACATTAGATGAAAATTAGGAGGCGGCCCGGGATCTTCTACTTATAGCAAGAAACTCCAAATATTATTTTTTTAGCAATAAACTTGAACTTTTGTCCTAATTCATTTTTTATGTTGGTTCGTCTTTTATGTTGTTTGAAAACCATTTTTCCAAAAACAGATTGACTAATGATTAGAAGAAAAAAACTACGCCATACAACACTAAAAACCGAGATCAGTTGCACAATTGTTATTGTACACAAAAATCCCAAATACGATTTTGTTTCGAATATTTGTACTGGGCTAGCTGCTACCGCTACTGCAGGGGCGGCCGAATATCCCTGATTACAACTAGAAGCATGACACAATTAAAAGGACGAGAGAAACTAGGAATCAAAGCAAACTTGTTCCGCTAGGCTATTACTATTAGGCAATGTTAATCTTGTTTAGACAACTGCAGACCGATTTAGGCACACTTATCCTTGTTTACACAAGCAACAACTTACAAATTAACACCGTCGGATAGAAAATTAGAAGGGCACGCCGTCATCCAAAACCGCCCATTACTAAGTAACATACACACTCGGCTCACCTAATTTTCTACAATCTATAATACATCAGTGCTTGTTTGTTCCCAGACCTTCCTAGTTGGTCCATTTCATTCAATATTAGTTAGTCGCACTACGTATTAATCGCCCCACTGTGGTCTCATCAGGACCTAAACCGGTGTCTTTGTATTCAAGGAGCTCTTTTCTGCTTAAGTGCTTCTCATGTCCTCTCTCTTTCCTTCACAAGGCCCTAAACCCTTACGCCTCGTTCCAACACCCCGCACCCCCACCACCCCCCTAATAAATAAAAAATCAAGGAAACTTGCTCCAGCCAGAGTTCTACCAATATATTAGGCGGCTCCTTTCCTGGTAGTGTAGTTAGATGAGAGTCTTCTGGCCCACGGGCTTTCACTAGGTGACCAAGAAATTGGGAAGCCGAGCACCGCACACCATCTTAAATTTAAAAGGGCAGCAGCAAGGTTCTCTTCAGAATCTTCAAAAAGCTGTACTATTCGTGATTCCGCTTCCATGTCTTCAGCAAATATAAAGTCATCCTCATATTCTGCCTTTTCTGGAAAGCTTCCATCTTCGTTGCATATCATACGCATACTCAAAACCTGCAGTGCTTCCATGGCTGTGCTGTGAAAACCACAGTTCACATATGCCGAGAAAACAAAATGGCAGGTCGCTGGATCAGGCTGGATCTTTTCTTGGTGCATCCATTCAACTACTAATTCAACTGCCTCGATCAATTCCTGACATTCATTTTAGGGAAGAAAAAAAAAAGATAAACTATTAGCAAGCAGTGCAACAACATAATATTTGGTTGACCAAACTGTCAAAATTTACACACACTTCATTTTGAAAGAGAAAAACGGCACATACGAGATACCTTTTCACAGGCTTTTTGGAGAATGGTATTGAATAACAAAGAATCAAGTTTGTTCCCTTCTGAGCTGGCTTGATCCAAAAGATTCAATGCTTCATCAATGTCATCATCTTCCAACAGAATCTGAAACAAGATAGGCTCACAACATCATAACCCATTCTAGACATATATAAAAAAAAGGGAATGCACTAACAAGGATAAAAACACCCTTATTAAAACCTTCTACCTTTATGAGAGCAGTGTAAGTCACTGTTACTGGATAAAAGCCATCTCGCAACATCATGGAAATCAATGCAGAAGCAGATCTATAACATTTCAGAATGCTACAGCAATCAATCATTATATTGTACGTCACAGCATCTGCCGGGAAACCAAATGACTTCATACTCTTAAAAATCTTAATTGCCATTTGACTCTGCAAGTAAAGTAGATAACACTGGTCAAATGTTGCACATATCATTAAGTTTCAAACAAAAGGAAAAGCAATAGTGTTGGAAGCACCTACTTCCTTAGCCTCAACAAGTGAATGCAACACCGTATTATAGATGGGTGTTCCCAGATCAACGTTATTACGACAAAAAAGATTTTCTGCCACATGCAAATACTGGATCAGCTCTCTTATCATCCCCTCTGTTCCAAGGGCTTTCAACTGGAAAATAAAATAACGAATGCCCCAGATGAGGTAAGGTGAAACAGGGAATAAATAAGAAAAAGAAAAGGAGTAAATAGCAAAGTAGGATTCTATTGAAGGGAAGAAAAAAATTAGGTAGCGCCCTTGTGAGCTTCTAGAAGTTTTAGTATTACCAAGCAGATGAGCTTCAAGAAGGCAGAAAAGAAGTTTTAAATGATCTCATATAATCATAACATTAATGCAACACTAAGCAGTCATGAATGAAACTCCCTGCATGCACAATGAAATTTTTTACAACTATATGTTATCTTCCATCAGTGAGCATTGTTTTTTCTCTTCCAGCGCTTTTACCAAAGACTTTGATATGCAAATGTTGCACTCTGTTAAACGATTGGAACTACTGTGTATGTGCACTGTTACAATTTTTTATTATAAAAAAATAAAATTCTATCGCAGTACCCATAATTAACAAAAGTTTACATATAAAACTTTTTGAGGAAACAAAATGTACATTTATCAAGCTCCTTATACCTTCAATTTGAATAGAGAATTAATTATTTGATAAACCATGTACAGAATGAAGAATATTTTATCACCTATCAGATTAACATTTTATAACCACATTTTCCCGTTATCAGATGATGATGTTCTTAAGATTTCCATCTACAAAACTATGTATCATGTCTCATAGTGAGCCTTGTCAGTCAAAGGAGGCAGTATGCCACCTAGTCACCTACCAATACTCCATTTCATTCTCTAAATAAAGGAAGGAGATGCATGAGGCTAGGGAGTTACCAAGTTGTTCATTGATAAGTAACTGTGCTGAATACCGTATCTTGCCATATCCATTTCTATAGCATTGATACGTTTAGCAGCATCCACCTGTGACAACATGTTGCCCTCTTCATATGGGGCATTCACGTTTCCAAATAATAAAAACAGCAGCTCGTACGTGTTAATATTAGGCATAACTTCTAATTTTTTCATTTTAGCCAACATCTGCACTGCTCGTTCAGGTTGATCCTGCATAGTTCACGCAACAATATTTTAATTGATTGGAAACAAAAAGAAAAAAACATGAAAAAAGCTTTCAGGCACTCGAGAATTTCAAGTATGAAAATAAGAAAACAGATTGATATCCATCTGCTGTCCTCTGCTAGCACAAATACTCTTTTGGTGTGCCCATGTTAAATAACTTCTATTATTAGAGCCAAACAAATTTTTTAACTATCAAAACAAATATGAAGAACCAAAACTTGCACAAAGTTATTCCTGCCATTTACAATATTTAAACCATAGCAAAATCAATCTTAAACAATTACCCAACCAATTCGACTCTTCCTCGTAAAAAGTTCGGGACCAAATTTTTTTTCCCTTTTATTAGAGACAAGGGTTTGAATGTTCAGTACCCGATATCATAGACTACAAATGTGCGCTGCAATCCAATTTTAAGATTTTAAAAGTGCTAATTAACAAGTCACAGAAGGAATTCTGATATGAATACTCGCTAATTAACAAGTCACAGACGGAATTCTGATATGAGAACTCAGTTTTATACAATATCAGCTCACCGTTGTATCACATGCTGCAAAAAAAGCATTGAAAGGATGTGGATATGAACTTTCAGATATTTGATCCAGCAGAGCCTCAGCTAAATTCAGTTCTAGCACTTTGCTGCAACCTATAGAAAGGGTGACAAGAGTAGAATCATATGGCTTCAGCTTTCTCTGCTGCATATCTTGTAACTGCAGAAGGATAAAAAAATAGTTGCAAAATTCTGTAATTAAAAGGCAAAACCAAAAAGACCAAAATACATTGCTACCAAATGCAAGATCAGTTTTTTTTTTTTTTTTTTTATTTTTTTAAAGATGATTGGCATATGCAGACCAATATAACTTACAATTTCCATTCCAATACTGAAACCTCTCTGAGAAGCAACTGCTCTGACAAAGCCATCATATGTATGGCTGGACGGTTGCAACCCAAAATTTTGCATCTAGACGAAAATGGGCCTCTTTAGTATGTCATAAGATGATATCTGAACCAAGTATATACAGAATAAAAAAGGGAAGGATAGAGAACGATGTAATTAAACTAGAAGATTGAAATCCGCAAAGCAGCCATCACAGCAAAAGCATAGAAAACTGTAATTTAAAATTCTGCATCTTATAATTACATAGTTCTCCCAACAAGAATATCATATTTCAGTGGGTGTACATTTAAGATTTGCTTATACGCACAAAAATTTGAGACATTAAAACATGTTTGTATAATAGGAAATCACATAAACAAGCTAAAGTAAAAATGTTATTATACCTGTAGGATTAACTGCTCTGCCAGACCATCATTTCTCAACTGTGCACAAGCATGAATCACATCATTGAATGACCATCTCAAAATTTTCTCAACAGGCTTGCTTAAATGTTTATCAAGCATATCTAACCGATCATTCTCAAGTTTTCCAACTCCCAAGTGAAAAGTAGTCGACTGATCTGCACTAACAGCATGATCATCCAAAGGTTTACAGTATATAGAAGAAACAGAATGTTTATTCTCCTCCAAATCTAGTTTCCTCAAGCTTAATTCACAATTTGAAGGTATAGGAATGTCCAATCTTGAAGAAAACAACTTTCCTTCAGAAGTTCTATTAACATTCGTGTTTCCCTTGGTGGCTAAAGCCACCATACGTTGCAACGTCACATACGCAGATTTTAAATCTCCCAACCTAGTAAAGGACCAAATAAACTTCCGTAGAGGTATAATGCTCAGACTGTAGTGTTTGATATAGTCCTCCCAAATTTCATGTGCTGCAGGGAGGTTTTGTTGCCAAACTGCAAACTAGAAGAAATGAAAATGCAGGGTAACTATGATATGATCCAAATAACTTAAAATCAGGTGGTTCTCTTATGCATGCTAAAAGTGAACTACAGGGAAAACATGTCATATCCTCAGATATGGTCAGGGGAAAATAACTAGGCATGTGTGTAAGTCATCCAGAAACATAACTTTGCAATCAAACAGTACAAACACTGTCAATTTTGTAATATCCATCCTTGAAAATTGACGTAAAAGAATAACTTTTTTTTCTTAAGTGAAATCCTGGAAGTGTGAAAATTCAAGAGAGCATCAAATCACCATCCTCATCCTCATTAAAAATAGAAGTGGCAATTGAAGATGATACTTCTGAATGTCACAGACAAATCAGGACGCTGTTTCCACCTTTTTATCCCTTACAAGCACGTTGAAACATTACAACACAAAACATTTGAAGCCACAATTGGGAGATTAATAGTAATCTGAATACATCAGTCACCCAAACCAATTCCCTTGTTAGGTTATTTTACAGTGATTAAAGCAAAAATAAAGCCCACACATTCTTTTGTTTAGCCTAAATAATAAATAAAAACAGCTCAAGTGAAGAGGACATTTTTGTGCGTGAAAAGAGGAAAGGAATGATATTTGAACAGATCAATACAAAAAAAATGTTTTTCTTTACACACCTTGAGAAGCTCCGAATATGTAACTTCATTCTTCCCCGCCATTTGATGCTCCATCAATTCCAAACACTGATTGGCATTTATCATACTTTGCATTTTAGCACAAGCCCTTAAGAAACTGTTGTAGATAGGTAGAACTGGATAGATGCCTTGACTTTCTCCTAGAAAATTTATCAACTTAAATGCCTGATCAAAGAACAACAGGTAGACACACGAGTGCTGAGTTATTAAAAGCAGCTGACAAAGAATGATGCTACGGGTATGGTTCCATGTTAATGGTAGTTCTGATAGTTCAATAGCTACAGTATAGTAATAATATCACAGTAATCCTAACAAAATAGCTCTGCTATTACCAGCTGACTAGGGTAGCTAGATAATAATGATTAAGTCTATAGCATGAATCTTACTTCCTCTAAATATCCTCCCTTACACAGAGCTTGCATCATGAGCAAGGAGCATAAGTTATCAAGGGTAATCTCCTTTTCATCCATTACTCTCCAAGTCTCCATTACAAACTGCACGAAAAGGAAACGACTGAGTTCAATGTTAGGACCCAAACAAAGATACACTTGGAAGCAACTAGTGCAGTGTCAAAGAATTGGAAGATGCCATCCTTACCTTCACAATGGCATAGCTGAATCAAGCCAAGGGGCAGGATGAGACAATTATAACAGTTAGTGCATTTTCAGAAAGTTATATCAGTCAAAGAAAATTGACAATGTGATCATACTGATATACATGGAGTAAAATTGTCTACAAATAATTTTCTAAGCTTTCCTTTGATACTGTTCAAATTACCATAATCAGCTACAAACATCAACAACTTAAATGATGATTAAAGAGCTAGCAAAACAAATCATCTAACTAGCTGATGTAAACAATATGTAGCATAATAAAAGAGACATGCAACCTTAAATTCCACGTTTGTCAGCTTACCAATGGATCAGGTGACCTGGCACAGTACTTAAGAATATGAAGGAAATCATCAGCTCCTAAGGAATGGTTCATGTGGCTAAGATTCAAAAGCATATTTGAAGCTTTGCTCCTCTCACCCAAGCGTAGTGCATCAACAATTTGCATCTGCACGGATCTTGTAATAGATTCTGTTCCGTGCCACATAACTTGATGACCTGCATTAATCACTATGCACCGAAATTCAGAAAAAGGACTTGCATATTAATGCTCTACAACTTTTATGTCCATTTGGACTTGTGCACGGGTATAATTGCACGAAGGCAGAACACGCAAGAATTCACATGCACAAGCGAGAAAACAGAGAAGAGTAGACTAACGAAAGATAAATAAGTAGTGAGAGTGTAAAGCGTAACGCAGATGGTAGGTTGACAGTTGCTAAAGAGTGGAAGAGTAGGGAAAAATTACCATTAGATGTTGTAAGAGTGCGAGGGGAGTCCAGTTTTTGAGAAGCAAGTCCTGGTCCCTAATGAAAAAACAACACTCTAATCAAGCAGAGAATCAATAAAGCGAAGAAGATGATAATTATAATTACAAAATTCGATTTCATTCGATTCCTGAGCACGCAAGAGAGTGAACATTGCAACATTGGAACTTAACATACATGATGATGGTGGTGGTAGTGTGGTTGAGATTTACAAAGCCAATCTGAAATTGAGCGCAACGAAACCCTCGCTCTGTAAAAGTAAAACAAGCCAAACATGAATAGAATAGAATAGAATGAACCTAATTCCTAAATCCTAATTCCTAAATATGTAGGAGGACTGGAGGAGGTTCGATGAACTCACAGAGGTCGCCTGTGCATCATTGATTACTGTTAGATTATAGAGCTTCCTCGACCCTCAATCCTCCTAGCCTAGCGGAGCTTTTCTCTTCTGAATTATGTTTAGGGTTTAAGCATTTTGACGGAAACAGGACATTTCTCGGCAAAATTACAGACAGACGTGGATTCCCTGGAGAAGGAGGGCTTCAAATTTCTCCGACTCCAGACTCGGGGACTCACACTCCCTCCCACTGCTGACTGCCAACTGCCAACTGGCGAGTCCCCAACTGCGAACCTGTGTGACCCAATCCAAGCAACCCGATAAAGAGGCCCAGGCCTGCGCTTTTTTTTCTTTTTTTTTTCTCTCTTTCTCTTTACATTACTATTTCTTTTCTTTTATCATTTTTCAAGGAGGTTTTCTTTTTTCCAATTTCCTTTTTGGACAAATGTGACTTCATTAACAACCCAAAAACTATACACAATAGCTCAATTACAAGTCCAACACAAAATAAAAATAAGGCCTCCAAGCAAAACAAAGCCCAAACAGAGAATTGGTCCCAAACAGGAAAACAAAAAAAGACAACAAGCCGAATCAGCCTCCACCACAACCGCCATCGATCGGAATCCACCATCGACCAGAAAATACCAAAGATCCAGCCAACCGATGTCCCGTAAGTGGTGGAAAAGAGAGCTCCAACCTGCCTCCATCAAGCACCAAATAGATCTAAGCCACATATTAAAGGAAACCATAGGGAAGGAGATCCCACCAGTAACAGTGCCAATAAAGGCATACACATGGAAGGTGGTGGTGTTTTCACTGAAGTCGAAGCTGTACTCACCTTCCAAGAGGTCGCGTGAAGAAAAATGGCCTGCAGAGCCCAAATTGAGTGAGACAGAGGAAGGACTGAGCAAGGTTTGATGGATAGGATGGTAAAGAGAAATAAGGACAAAAATACACACCATAATACATTCATGATGAAAATGGAAGTGGAAAATTTTTCCAAATAGAGAATTAAACCATCCTCCCCAACACCCTCCCACCTAAGAATTTTTAAGCTTTCCCTTTTGGATCAACTCATACATGCCCCTTGCTCCCATTATCCTCTTTTATGACAATTCTTATACTATTATGATACTCCTACCTCATAAAACCCTGCACTACTATCACTCTCCTTGAAGATGATGATCTCGAAGACGATGATGATGCCACAATCATGAAAAGGTTGCGTATTCTGAAGACATCTTTGTCAGAAATCTTGACTACGTTTTATTCGCTTGCCAGAAAGATTAAAGATGACCTGGTCATTGATTGCAACGACCAATGAGACCATTATATGGAAACACAAGTGAATCACTATACTCTACGCGAATTTTGATTAATGATATATAGTTTAACTAGTTATACAATTATACGTATACGTGTTTAAATGTGTCATTTGTGAATTAGACATGAACATGAATAAATGATTATAATCAACTCCAATGATCAAATCCCCATATTTTGTGTTGTTTTGGAATTCGGATTGTATCCTGTTCGAAATTGTATATAACCCCAAAATGTAATGTAATAAAGTGGAGCGCTGCGGAGGTATCAATACCATCAAGACCGTCGAACGTGGAAAATGGAATAATAATCAAGAGACCAAAAGGCAATACAACCCTTGTCTTTCCCTTGTTTCTTTTGTTTTCTTCTTATGCCATTTTTATGCCATTTTGCCACCATGACCATTGAACCATTGACCACCCACAGCTCCAAAGAAAAGATAGAATATAATAAATAATGGAATAATGAAAACCCAAACCATGGCTCATCTCCTTGTTCCTCCGATGACTGCCAATGATGGAATATGACTTGTAATTATTGTTCCCATCATTTTCCGGCAAGGGATGGACTGCAGAGTGAGGATCCTTGCATTGACACCTGACTGGCCTGGACCACCGCCATAGAGAAATCGGAGAGCACCAACAGAGACAACAACAGAGATCCAAAAACCCACTTTCTGTGCACTGTCATTGATGCTCCTGTCCATCGCTGTCGGTGCTGATCTGGAGCACTCGCTCATCCTCAAGGGAAACGAGCACTTCCTCGTTGGCGAACGGCGGCATCGTCGCGGTCAGGACGTGCTGGTGATTGCATCTCCTTCTCTCCATCGTCCTCATCGTTTCCGATCAAACTCCGTGAGTGTGTCAGACTCAGAGAAGGATAGGATTTGCGGCTTCATCCTCGCAGGCTAAGGGTCTTGTTGCTCGAGGGAGCTGGACTTCTGAGACATGGAGGCATCAAGACGATAAAGGAGGACATCGCAGAGGAGTGGTGAACGAACTCGAATGATTTTGGTTTGGATAGGTTCTGAAATGGAAGGCCTTCATGGCGCTGGGCTTTTCTTTTTGTTCCTCCTCTTAGTTTTCAAATGGGGCAACGGCGGCAGAGATCTGGGAATCGCTAGGCGACAGAGATTCGGGAGGGAGCATTTGGGAGGTGAAGGAGCGGGCAGTGGCAAGTGAGAGAGGCGGAGGAAGCTGTTGTACTTCTCGAACCCTACAGAAAATTGCCATGCTCTCTCTCTCTCGTCACCAATCTTCTTTGGTCTTAGTCTTTACACACATGCACATTGACTTGCATGCCCTCTGACATGTGGGTTTTGGTGAAGGCCACATGAGGTTGGTGGAATCTCGGGGGGATTTAACGCAAGCACGTGTTGTGGAATCTGAAAAATACCCAACCTTTACAAAACCCAAGGGGAAATCCAGTAAGCAAATTCGAAAATATTTGATCTTGGGGATCTGGGCAAGTGGGAGAGATGAATCTAGTTCAAGTGGTGGATTTTGGGTGTGATTCTGATGAGTCTTCATTTTTTGCTTGTACTCTGGATGTACTTAGTTTATTGTCTGTATGGGATGTGCCTTGTTATGAGATTTATGCCTAGGCTCTTACCTTTGCCTTGTATGAGGTTTGTGCCTAGGCTCTTACTTTTGCCTTGTATGAGATTTGTGCCTAGGCTTTCACTTTTGCCTTGGATGATAATGGTGCCGAGGCTCTCATTCTTGCCTTGGATGATAATGGTGCCGAGGCTTTCACTCTTGCCTTGGATGATAATGGTGCTGAGGCTTTCACTCTTGCCTTGGATGATAATGGTGCCAAGGCTCTCACTCTTGCCTTGGATGATAATGGTGCTGAGGCTTTCACTCTTGCCTTGGATGATAATGGTGCCAAGGCTCTCACT
>JAOTRO020005600.1:0-16074 GCA_028566515.2 Pyracantha coccinea | reverse complement strand
CAATAATAAAGAAAATTTCAAAAGAATTGATAAAACAAATCAAAATCTAAGCGATTTTTTTTCGATTATCAAAAAATATAGTAAATAAATAAAAAGATTAACACAAAAAATAAATAAACTAAGAGATAAGAAGAAATACGCCCTCCCCCTATATATTTTATACCCTCCCCTAGAAAGAGACTTGTAATACCTACCCCATTGATAATTCCATCAAGCCCTCTCCTATCAAAAAAATGAGTCAATGCTGCTAATTTTCGTGTACCTCCAATTAAAAATTTTGCATAAAAAGCATCTATGTAACCACGATTATAAGACCAATCATATATCCTATTTAGTACTTTGTCCAAAATAATTCTTTTAGGTCCTTTTTGAACGATAAAATTGAAGAAGTTCCAATTTTGTAACGATGAATAAACAGGCTTATATAAAGAAGATGCTATAATTATTCCTAAATAAGCTATACTGACTGAAATGGTAAGGTTTGTTAAAAATTCATACCAATTTAGAGAATTATTTGTATTATTTGGATGCAAAAGATTCAAAGAAGGGGTTAACAGTTTGGACAATATATCCACATAAACCCTTTGTTGATTAAATGGATTAAAAGGAATTCCTATGGCTCCAATAAAAAAAATAAATAGTACCAAAACAAACATAGGAAATAACATAGTATTGTCCGATTCATGAGGATAGGAAAAAATGCTTTTAACGCCAAACGAATTAATAGTCATAAAAGTTTGTTTCACATTTCTTTCATTACCATCAATTTGATATGTCTTCTTCCAAAAAAAAGAAGCCCTTTCATTCTCATTATTATTCATTGTTAAATTATTCATTGTTACTAACGATAATAAACAAAAGTTCTTTTTAATCGTTTTTGATCCTTCTTTACCCCATGGAGATATTGAATAGAATGAACTTTTTTTTTTGCCACTGTAATTTTGAAAATGAACGTTTAAATGTCCGTCAAAAGTAAGTAAATAAACCCGAAACATATAAAATGCCGTTAATCCTGCTGTGAAATAAGCTATTATCGCGAAAATAGGGGAATACAACCAACTATCATTAAGAATTTCATCTTTGGACCAAAAACAGGCGAAAGGTGGAATCCCACAAAGAGAAAGGGTTCCCAATAAAAAAGACGTTTTTGTAAATGGAATATGCTTTGTCAAACCACCCATGAGAATCATATTTTGACTCTTATCTGGAGAATACCCGACAATAGTTTCCATTGAATGAATAATGGATCCAGATCCTAAAAACAACAAGGCTTTCGAATAGGCATGAGTAATCAAATGAAATAAGGCGGCTCGAGAAGACCCCATACCTAGAGCTAACATCGTATAACCCAATTGAGACATTGTAGAATAGGCTAAACTTCTCTTAATATCTTTTTGAGCAATAACTAAAGTAGCTCCTAATAGTACTGTTATTATACCTATTAAAGCTATTAAATTCATTATGTAAGGTATAACTACAAAAAGAGGGAGAAGTCGAGCTACAAGAAAAATTCCCGCTGCTACCATAGTAGCAGCATGTATCAAAGCTGAAATAGGAGTAGGCCCTTCCATGGCATCCGGTAACCATACATGAAGAGGGAATTGGGCTGATTTAGCAATTGCGCCCGAAAATAATAGAACGGCACACAAAATAACAAATAAATAATTCACCTTATTATTAGCAATCAAGTTATTGAAAATTTCGAACAAATCCCTAAATTCGAAACTACCCGTTATCCAATAAAGGCCTAAAATTCCTACTAATAAACCAAAATCCCCTACACGATTAGTTACAAACGCTTTTTGACAAGCATTTGACGCAATAGGTCGTGTGAACCAAAACCCTATTAATAGATAAGAACACATTCCAACCAATTCCCAAAAAATATAAATTTGTATCAAATTCGAACTAGTAACTAATCCCAACATTGCAATATTGAAAAAAATCATATAGGCAAAAAATCTCAAATAGCTTTGATCATGAGCCATATAATTGTCACTATAAAGAAGAACCATAATTCCAATCGTAGTAATTAACATTGAAAAAATAGAGGTAAGTGGGTCGATCAAGTGGCCGAACTCTAAAGAAAAATCATTATTGAGGGTCCAAGACCATACATATTGATAAATAGAACTGCTACTTATTTGTTGAATAGTCAGATCGGTCGAAAAAATCATAACTATACTGATCACTAAAACACTTGGAAAAGACCACAGACGACGAAGTTTTTTTGTTGCTGTCGGAAAAAGGAGGAATCCTGCTCCTATTAACACAGGGACTGGAAGTGTAACAAAAGGTATAACCCACGAATACTGATATGTATGTTCCATAATTTTTTTTTGAATTTATGTTTTAATTAATTGTTTCTTGTTTCTGATTCATCGACTTTTTTTTTATAAACAGAGTAGAGTTTGAAAACTCAATAGATAATTAATGAATCGTAAAAATCATTTTTTTGAACTATAGATGTCTTTCACATCCAACTATACTAAATAACCTGTTTTTTTTTTTGAATGGCAGTTCCAAAAAAACGTACTTCTCTATCAAAAAAGCGTATTCGAAAAAAGATTTGGAAACGAAAAAGGATATTGGTCAGCGTTGAAAGCTTTTTCGTTAGCGAAATCTCTTTCTACTAGTAATTCAAAAAGTTTTTGGGAGCGATAAATAAAAAATCAAACGTTGAAATAATTTAACTCCCTTTGAGATGTGAAAAAACTCTAGTTTTTTTATTATTTCAAATTTTAGTTATTGTTTTAGATGTTTTATATTTTATATTATAATATTATAAAATTATAATATTATAAATATATTAAATAAAAATATAAAATATTAAATAAAAATATAAATAAAATTTTTTTAAATATAAATCAAATAGAATAGAATAATATTTAAAGAATAGAATAATATTTAATATAATAAATTTTATATAATTAATAATAAAATAATTTAATAATAAAATAATAAAATTTTTATTAATGAAAAATAGAAAATATATAAAAAAAAAATGGATTCTTTAATTGTTTAATGTTACTTTACTGTTTTGAAGTAATCAATATTTAATTTATTAAATTGACCTCCTTTCGTTTTTATGATATCGTATCTATTTTTTTATATTTTTTATGATATCGTATATATAATGTAGAAAAAGAATTTTTAGTTTACTGAATTAAAAAAATAAAGAGCGGACAGAACTCGAATTTTTTTTATATGATATGTGGCGATCAATACCTAATTGGGTTGCCAAATCATAACGATTAATACAATAAAATCTTTCTATAAATCCCTTGTAGTACTGAAATTCGAATTCAGAGAATTTTTTATTTAAAATTTATATTTATAGGGGTTTCTTTGTAGAAGAGTTTAAACTACAAAAAAAACATCCTTATAAAATTAACTAAAATTGCCGCAATAATAAGGTCATAATAAGGATTGTTATCTTAAGGGTTTTTATAGGAAACATTCAAATCCTTATTTACTTATTTAAATTTAAGGAAAGGAATTTTTTTATTAATTTGTACATTTCTTAATAATTTGTATATTTATTAAAAAGTATTCCATTGAATTGATTCTTTCAAGTTCGACGATTGAATAAAAATAGATTATTATAATTTCGAGCAAGCCGCTATGGTGAAATCGGTAGACACGCTGCTCTTAGGAAGCAGTGCTAGAGCATCTCGGTTCGAGTCCGAGTGGCGGCATAAACGTCTTTTAATTTTCAAAAGGACACAATAAGTCCTATAATGTCCTATAATAAATTCAATTCTTGATTTCAATTCCATAGAATTGAGGCCTTCTCTTTTTCATTTCTTTTTTAAGTTCAAAATTTTTATGATATTTTCGACGTTAGAACGTATATTAACTCATATATCTTTTTCGGTCATTTCAGTTGTAATTACAATTCATTTGATAACTCTATTATTCGATGAATTCGTCAGACTATATGATTCATCAGAAAAAGGTATGATAACTACTTTTTTCTGTATAACAGGATTATTAGTTACTCGTTGGATTTATTCAGGACATTTACCATTAAGTAATTTATATGAATCATTAATCTTTCTTTCATGGGGTTTCTCCATTATTCATATAATTCCGTATTTTCAAAAGTGTAAAAAAAATTTAAGCATATTAATCCTACCAAGTAATTTTTTTACCCAATGCTTTGCGACTTCGAGTCTTTTAACTGATATACATCAATCCGAAATACTAGTACCCGCTCTTCAATCCCAGTGGTTAATGATGCATGTAAGTATGATGATATTGGGCTATGCCGCTCTTTTATGTGGATCATTATTATCGGTAGCACTTCTAGTAATTACATTTCGAAAAGTCATAAAAATTTTTGATAAAAGCACTAATTTATTAAATGATTCATTTTCCTTTGGTGAGGTCCAATACATGATGGAAAGAAGCAATGTTTTAAGCAATACTTATTTTTTTTGTTCTAGGAATTATTACAGGTTTCAGTTGATTCAACAATTAGACCAGTGGGGTTATCGTATTCTTAGTATAGGGTTTATCTTTTTAACCGTAGGTATTCTTTCGGGAGCAGTCTGGGCTAATGAAGCGTGGGGATCATATTGGAATTGGGACCCAAAAGAAACTTGGGCATTTATTACTTGGATCATATTCGCGATTTATTGTCATACTCGAACAAAAACAAATAAAAATTGGAACGATTTCAATTCTGCAATTGTCGCCTCTATTGGCTTTCTTATAATTTGGATATGCTATTTCGGAGTTAATTTTTTAGGAATAGGGTTACATAGTTATGGTTCATTTACATTGACATCTAATTGAATTGAAACAAGAGTCTGACGAATAGAAGGATAGGACAGCATAACACATATATATAACAAGCTTTGACATTTGACATATATAACAAACTTTTGGAAAAACATTGAGAACCTTTTGAATCACGATATTACTTGATTCAAAAAGTTCTCATAAATGCCAAACATATCTTGTTCCAATTCTTTTTTTTTTTTAACTTAAATTTGAAAAAAAAAAAGGAAGTTTTTTTATTGTATAGCAATTTACATTTTTTTTTTAAAATATAGGATTCTTTTTTGATTTTTTGTTTTATAATTACCTATAAAATTAAAAAAAAAAAATTACCTATAAAAATAATTAGATAGAATAGCTTCGACCTTGTCAACGGATAATGATAGCACGAAATCTGGATAAATACCAATTGCTATTACAGGAAGAAGGATAACAATAGAAATAAATAATTCCCGAGGTCCCGAATCAAAACAATAAGAATTGGAGGCATTAAACAGCTTGTATCCATAGAACATCTGGCGTAACATAGATAATAAATAAATTGGAGTTAATATCATTCCAACTGCCATTACAAAAGTAATTAGTATTTTTGGTATTAAAAGAAATTTTTGGTCAATAATTATTCCAAAAAAAACTATCAATTCAGCAAAAAAACCGCCCATGCCCGGCAATGCAAGGGAGGCTAATGATAAGATACTGAACATCATGAATATTTTTGGCATTGGGGTAGCCATTCCACCCATTTCATCAAAATAAGCAAGACGTATTCTATCAAAACTCGTTCCTGCCAAGAAAAACAATGCAGCGCCAATAAATCCATGTGATATTATTTGTAAAATGGCTCCGTTGAGTCCCATATCGCTTATAGAACAAATTCCTATAATTATAAAACCCATATGAGATACAGAAGAGTAAGCTATTCTTTTTTTTAAATTGCGTTGCCCAGGGGATGTTAAAGCTGCATAGATTATTTGCATTGCGCCTACTATTATTAACCAGGGAGAAAATAGCGAATGAGCGTGGGACAATAATTCCATATTGATTCGAATCAATCCATACGCGCCCATTTTTAATAAGATTCCGGCTAGAAGCATACAAGTACTGTAATGTGCTTCCCCATGGGTATCTGGCAACCATGTATGGAAAGGCATAATCGGCGATTTGACAGCAAAAGCAATAAGAAATCCAATATACAATAATATTTCCAAAGTTATAGGATATGATTGATTGGCTAATATTGCAAAATGGAATGTTGGTTCATTCGAACCATATAAAGCGATACCTAAAGCTCCTAGTAATAAAAAAACAGAGCTTCCGGCAGTATACAAAATAAACTTTGTAGCTGAATACAGCCGCTTCTTTCCTCCCCACATGGCTAGAAGTAGATAAACGGGAATTAATTCTAACTCCCACATGATGAAAAAAAGTAAAAGATCTTGAGAAGAAAATAATCCTATTTGACCACTATACATTGCTAACATCAAAAAAGAGAATAATCGGGAATCCCGAGTAACCGGCCAAGACGCTAAAGTAGCTAAAGTGGTGATAAATCCTGTCAGTAAAACAGGTCCTAGAGAAAGTCCATCTATTCCCAATCTCCAGTAAAAATCAAAAAAATTGATCCATTTATAATCCTCTGTTAATTGAATTAATGGATCGTCCAATTGGAAATAATAAGAAAATGCATAGGTCATTAAAAGAAGTTCTAATATAGAAATATATATAGTATACCGCCTAATTACCTTATTTCCTCTATGAGGGAAAAAGAAAATTAAAGAACCCGCGGATATCGGTAAAACTACAAATATTGTTAACCAAGGAAGAGAGTTCGTGGTAAAGACAAGATAGACTTGGTCCAGAAAAACCCGTACTCGAACA
This sequence comes from Pyracantha coccinea, assembly GCA_028566515.2. Taxonomy (NCBI): domain Eukaryota; kingdom Viridiplantae; phylum Streptophyta; class Magnoliopsida; order Rosales; family Rosaceae; genus Pyracantha; species Pyracantha coccinea. The sequence goes on along the minus strand of JAOTRO020005600.1, from coordinate 9,411 downwards.
CATAATATATATATATTCTTTATATATTTATTTTATTCTATATATATATATAGAATAATTTCTTTTCTTTTTCGAGTACGGGTTTTTGTCGATAAACAAAAAATCAAATGGATTCAAGTGAGGTTTTCTATAAAGTATCAATAAGCTAGACCCATGCTGCGAGTTGTTTCATGCCATAAATAGACTCGAATACTCAGGAAATCCGTTGGGCAGGCGGATTCGCACCTCTTACAACCGACACAGTCCTCCGTTCTTGGAGCAGAAGCAATTTGCTTAGCTTTACATCCGTCCCAAGGTATCATTTCTAATACATCCGTGGGACAGGCTCGGACACATTGAGTACATCCTATACATGTATCATAAATCTTTACTGAATGTGACATTGGATTTATAATTTTTTTTGAACATCATAATTTTTCGATCTAGTCAATTTCTAAATGAATCCTATATTTACTTAGAGGATAAACATATATTTCAATACCAGATGAATCAATGATTTATCATAACTTTTCTATTCAATTTCGAATCGATCGAGGAGAGAGAGACAAGGTACTTTAATTTCATACGTTTTCGCAAACATTATCAGATACCTTATTATCATATTCATCAATTCGAATTGATAAATAGGGATATTTTATTTTATATCATTAATACTACTTATTCAACAAATTGGATTGATTGATACGGATTGATTTTCTGTTACGATAAATTGACGAAACAATAGCCAGCCCAATAGCTGCTTCAGCAGCTGCGATAGCTATAACAAAAATTGAGAAAATATTTCCTTTTAATTGGCGATTATCAAAAAAGTCAGAAAATGTTACCAAATTTATATTAACTGCATTCAGTATAAGTTCAAGACACATAAGGGCTCTAACCATATTTCGACTCGTGATCAATCCATAGATACCAATAGAAAATAAATAGGCACTCAAAACAAGTACATGTTCGAGCATGGTCAAACAACTCCTTATCAATTTCGATTTATTTCAATAAAAAAAAACAATTCAATTAAACATCAACAAATTGAATTGATCAGAATAAGAATGTCACAAGGATAGACGAAAGAAATATATTGATAATAAATCAAATAAAAGAACTTATACATGAATAATCTTCAAATCAATTTGTACATGAATAATCTTCAAATCAATTTGTACATGAATAATCTTCAAATCAATTTGAAATAAAATGGATGTGATAAGATAGAACGAAGTTTAATTTGAATTACGATTGACAATTCTAAAGATTTATTATTGACGAGCCACTGCAATTGCACCTATCAAAGCAACTAAAAGAATTATTGAAATGAACTCAAATGGAAGAAAAAAATCTGTTGATAAATGAATTCCAATTTGTTGAACATTACTTATCAAATCTTGCTCTAGAATCTGGTTTGCTCTTGCAGTCCAAATAATACCGTACCAAGACGTATCTGGAATACTAGTAATTAGTGAAACAAAAATACTTGTACAAACTAAGGAAGTAACTCCATTCCCAACAGTGAAAAGATTGAAATCTTTGTAATATTCTGAACCGTTCATGAACATCACAGCGAATAGAATTAAAACATTTATAGCTCCCACATAAATAAGGAGCTGTGCAACAGCTACAAAATGAGAGTTTGATAAAATATAGAATAAGGATATACAAACAAAAACCAATCCCAATGAAAAAGCAGAATAAATTGGGTTGGTAAAGAATACTACTCCCAGCCCCCCCAATATCAGACCGATTCCGAGAAAGATTAAAAGAAAATCATGTATTGGTCCAGGCAAATCCATTGTGCATAAAATAAGAAATCAAAAATCGAATTATTTTTTTCATGACCTTATTGACCCGACCAGGAAAAACTTAGTTCTATTAGATGCGTAATTGAATTACACTTAAATTACTGAAACTTTTAGGCTAATTTCATTCTGTCTGTAAAAAGAGACTTCAATATTCTAAAGTTCAATTTAGAACGAATTGTGAATAAAATTACAGATGTATTAATAGATTTGCAATCCAAATTAGGCAAATTAGGGAGGGATGCGATTCTCATCAACCAAACATAGTATTTGTAGTTTTTCTAGTGTGTTGACCGAGCAAAATGAAAGAAAAAACCCATTCCATTTCTGTCTCTTTACATACAAACTGAACTCAATTTTAGTAATTGGAAATTGCTCTTTAATCCAATTTGAATCAAAGCAAGTTTACTCATTTTTTTTGAGGTGAATTCAAAATTGTTCGAATTGTATAATCGTCAATTACTGACATTGGTAAACGACCTAAAGCAATTTGATTATAATTTAATTCGTGACGATCATAAGTAGAAAGCTCATATTCTTCGGTCATTGATAAACAGTTTGTTGGACAATACTCAACACAGTTTCCACAAAATATACAGATTCCGAAATCAATACTGTAATTAAGCAACTCTTTCTTTCGAATATCAGTTTCCAATTTCCAATCAACAACAGGTAGATCTATAGGACATACACGAACACATACTTCACAAGCAATGCATTTATCGAATTCAAAATGGATTCGACCGCGGAAACGTTCCGATGTAATTAATTTTTCATAAGGATATTGAATCGTTACAGGTAAACGATTTGCGTGGGATAAGGCGATCATGAAACTTTGACCAATGTACCTTGCAGCTCGTATAGTTTGTTGACCATACTTCATGAGACCAGTTAGCATGGGGAACATATCGTAAATAGTTATGAAAAATTTTATATTTGGTTCTTTCTCTTGGTTGAGACAAGCCATGAATATATAAAAGTAGTCCCTTATTTTTTATTTCTTTATAGTGAAAAGAGTTCAGAAGAGGTTGTTAATAATAAATTACCGAGAGAAATAGGTAAAAGAAATTTCCATCCGAGATTTAATAGTTGGTCCATTCGTAGTCTAGGTAAAGTCCATCTTGTTGTGATAGGAATGAACAAGAACAAATAGGTTTTAATCAACGTACTAAAGATACCAATTGTTGTTTCAAAAACGCCACTTATTTTCTCTTTATTTATTTCAAAAAGCTCAATGTACGGAATAGAAATATTCCAACCGCCCATGTAAAGAACTGTTACAAATAATGAAGAAACTAATAAGTTTAAATAAGAAGCAATATAAAATAAACCAAATTTGATACCTGAATATTCGGTTTGATAACCTGCCACTAATTCTTCTTCTGCTTCTGGTAAATCAAAGGGTAATCTCTCACATTCTGCTAGAGAAGAAATTAAAAAAATAATAAACCCTATAGGTTGACGCCACAAATTCCACCCCCAAAAACCATATTTTAATTGTGCCTCAACTATATCAACTGTACTTGAACTATTAGATAATCATAGTCGGTAGTAACATCACTGCTCCCAGCGCTATTACAGAACTGTACATGAGATTTTCACCTCATACGGCTCCTCGAAGGTCATAAAAAATCTAAGGGCCAGATTGTATTATTTATCTTGATATTTTTGTATCATAGATAAGATCCAAATTTATTGGTTGTTCCCAAATTCGACCAATGGAATTCTGTCGGTTATAATATTAACATTATAGAAAAAGTACTTCTGAATTGATCTCATCCTTTAAGAATTGCCATTTTTCTTTATTTTTCTTTATTGAGGAATAACTTCAATCCCTCAATAAAATACATCTTGTAGAAATACCAATACATATTTCATTCTATAGTTTTCGATTACGAGAAATAATTAGGCATTCCCTTACCCTAGTTCATGAATTCTGATACGAATTCGATCTCTATGACTATGGATATAGGAAATAAGACAATCAAAAAGACAAAGTGAATGTATAATAAATAAAAGGAAAGGGTTATTTCGTTCCTGATAGTTATTTCTTTGATCGGTGGTTGACAGTATACTTTGGATCGGAATCGGGGGGAGTACTGCCTGATCGTTTCTACCAACTTTTTGCCCCAATTTATATTCTTTTTATAATTACAAATTCGAATTCAAAAGAAAATTAACATTCTTTTTTTTATATTTTATATATTCAAATTCAATATTTTTTTATATATTCAAATTCAATATTATGCAGAAATTTTCTTTTGAATAAATTAAAGAACCTATATTACTAATCCGTTGCGTATCTTGGTCTTCCTATTCATCCACTCATTCTATTCTTTCTCAATCGTCCGTTAAACTTAAAGTAATTCATATACGTTAAACTTAGAGTAATTCATATAAATAAATGATAGTAAAAACTCAATAAGGCTATAGGACTTACTTTTGAACCCGCTTCAAGTTAGGATGATTAATCAACGAATCTTGGGGCACCCGGTCTAGTTTTCTTATGTTTATTTCTGTTTTACTTTTGTACATAAGAAATGAGCCTCCATTTTTTTACTGCACATTTAGAAGCTGTTTTCTTTCACTCATATAACCATCTAATTAAATTCATCAACCCAAATGGTGAATAAAAAAATGAAGATATCCTATTCAACTCATTTCGACTTCTTTTATTTTATCGTTCTAAGTCGAAAAAAAAAATAGGTAAAAACTTCTATTTTAACGACTCACACGTAGAGCTATGGATAATACACAGAGAGTTAAGGGTATTTCATAACTAATAGATTGAGCAGCAGCTCGTAGACCACCTAAAAAGGAATATTTATTATTTGATCCATATCCTGACATAAGAAGTCCAATAGGAGCAATACTTGAAATGGCAATCCATAAAAAAACGCCGATATCTAGATCGGCTAAAACAAGGCGATAGTCAAAAGGAATTACTGAATAGCTTAATAGAGTTGATATGACTGCTATGGACGGTCCGATACTGAAAAAACGATTATCGCCTCGAGATGGAAAAAGATTCTCTTTGAAAATTAATTTTGTCCCATCTGCTAGAGCTTGAAGAACTCCCAAAGGACCGGCATATTCCGGTCCAATCCGTTGTTGTATCCCTGCAGATATTTCTCTTTCTAACCACACAATTACTAATATACCTATTGCAACTCCCAATATAAGAGTAAAAATAGGTACAAGCATCCTTAGAATTCCATAGATCCCATTTAAGTTTAAGGATTCCAATTTGGAAAAAGAATGCATACCCTGTACTTCTCTTATATCAATTGCTTCTGTTGTATCAAGTATCATTTCAACGATCAACTTCTCCCATAATGATATCTATGCTACCTAGTATTGTCATAATATCAGCCAATTTCATTCTTTTAACTAATTGAGAAATAATTTGCAAATTGATAAAACCCGGAGGACGAATTTTCCAGCGCCAAGGAAACCCGCCCTGATCCCCTATCAGAAAAACTCCCAACTCCCCTTTTGGGGCTTCGACTCTCACATAAAGTTCTTGTTTCGGCAATTCAAAAGTAGGAGAAGTTTTTTTACTAATGAACCGATATTCAAAATCATGCCACTCTCCATCCCTTTCTCGATTAAAATGCCTATTTTCTAAATTCTCATAGGGCCCTCCCGGAATTCTTTCCAGAGCCTGTTGAATAATTTTAATTGATTCTGTCATTTCACCAATTCGGACTAAATAACGAGCTAATGAATCGCCTTCTTTTTGCCACTGGATTTCCCAATCAAATTCGTCGTAACACTCATAATGATCAACTTTACGAAGATCCCACTGCCCCCCAGAAGCTCGTAGCATTGGTCCGGATAACCCCCAATTTATTGCTTCCTCTGCACCAACAATACCTATTCCTTCAACTCGTTCTAAAAAAATAGGATTTCGTGTAATAAGTTTTTGATATTCCGCAACGCCTGTTAAAAAATAATCGCAGAAATCCAAACATTTATCTATCCAGCCATGAGGTAAATCAGCAGCTACTCCTCCGATACGAAAATAATTATGCATCATTCTCATACCAGTGGCAGCTTCGAATAAATCATATACTAACTCTCTTTCTCGAAAAATATAGAAGAAAGGTGTTTGTCCACCAATATCCGCCATAAAAGGGCCAAGCCATAACAGATGAGAAGCTATACGGCTCAACTCCAACATAATTACTCTGATATAACTGGCTCTTTTCGGTACTTGAATATTTCCCAAGAGTTCTGGTCCGTTTACTGTTATTGCTTCTGTAAACATAGTAGCTAAATAATCCCAACGTGTTACATAAGGTAAATATTGTATAATTGTTCGGTTTTCCGCAATTTTTTCCATTCCTCTGTGTAAATAACCTAATATTGGTTCACAATCAATAACATCTTCACCGTCTAGAGTAACGATGAGTCGAAGAACGCCATGCATTGATGGGTGGTGGGGACCCATATTAACTATCATAAGGCCTTTTCTTGTTCTTGTAACTGGTACATTCATAGGGGATTCCTCGATTCATTCTTCCATGAATTACTGAAAACGAAAAGAAATTCATCCAAATTCACGATCTAATAAATAATAAATCAAATAATTCAAAACAAAAAAAAAAGACTCTTCAAATTAACGAATTTTTGACTCCCGAATACCCAGCTCAGTAATTAATTCTTTATAACGTACTTTCTTTTTATTTGCCAAATAAGACAAGAGCCGTTGGCGTTTTCCTAGTATTTTTCGTAAACCTCTTTGAGATAAATAGTCTTTTTTATGTAATTCCAAATGTGAAGTAAGTCTTCGTATCTTATTAGTGAAATTGACTATTTGAAATTCAACGGATCCCTTGTTTTCTTGTTGTGAAATACCTGAAATTAATGAATTTTTTATCATAAAATGAACCCTCCCCCCTTTTTTTTTTTCAAAAACTTTTATTAATCAGGATTTTATTAATCAGTAATTTTTATTAATCAGTAATAATAATTAATCAGTAATAATAACTAATGGAAGTGTTATTTAGAATAAATAAATATTAATGAATAAAAGAATCAATAATGTAATATTAATGAATAAAATAATAACTACTGGAATTGTTATTTAGAATAAATATTAACAAAGAAATAAAAAACGACTAATGAATAATGCCAGTTCGTTTGAATTTAGTATACACACTAATCTTCACTTCGTTATGAATTCCTAATGTTGTCAAATAAAATGTATTATTAATCAATCCAATTTTTGATTTTTTGTGTTAGAGATACAAAAAGATAGTATATTTCTTCGTTTACAAAAGAGAAAACTTTATACCTAAACATAAAACGAAAAAAAAAATCCGATTGATTGGTTTCTAGATCTAATTAATGTGTGATTGATTTATATGTATCAAAATAGCATATAGATGTAAAACAATACATGTACCCGTCTTTTTTTTTCTATACTAGATCAGAATGCTATGAGATATATGAAAAGAAAAAAACGTATTTTTATCGAATTTTCAATCGTGGATATATATTTATCCTTACCATACTGAAACGACTGGCATTATTGGTATCAAACCAATAGCGATTCATACAAGCTAAATCCTCTAGTCGATAGGTGGGCCAAAGAAAAAGCTTTAATTTAATTAGTTGATTTTTATCTCTATCAAAATGTTGGTTTTTATCCAAGAAGGTACCGCAGGTTTTTATCTTATTACCATTGCAATTTTCTGTATTTCTATGAATATCGTTTCCATTTTTTGAATTGAAAGAAAGTTGAATTCGCAATTCTCTACGACGTTTAGGGGATAAAATTGTTTCAGGAACAAGTAAATCATAATAATTTTTTTCTCTATTTCCAGTTATACTTTGATATCTCTCAAGAAATTGGGTAAAATTGTTTTGAATAACATAGCTTTTTTCTCTGTCTCTTTCATTAATTTCTTGTTTGCTCTTATGAATCACTAAAATGCCTACCGTTTGATACATAATAAATTGTCCATCATTTTTTACAGACAGACGCATTGGTTCAATAATCAATATTCCCTTTTTCATCAATTCTGTAAGAGTTAAATCTTTTTGAATCATTAGAATATCCAGACTCATTTCTCCTCTTTGAATAGAAGATATAATAATTTCTCGTGGATTTGTCAGTCTAAGCAGGAGACAGAATACTTTGATATTATTGATTATTTTTTGATTTAAAAAATCATCCCATCTTAATTGAAAAACTAAATGCTTTTTTAGGAAGGAATAAAGCTCTATTTGCGTATTACTTTTGTATTGTTTTTGCTTTCTATCTTTTTTCATGTTTGATCCCGCATAATCCTCTTCAAATTCTTTTTCTTGATTGGGGAAAATAGCTTCAAGATCCACTTTGTTCTCGGATTCTTTGTCTTCGTCGTAGTTTCGATTCTCAAATTCAATAGATTTTTTTTTTTTATTCGATAGTATAGAGATAAAAAAATCGCCATTTTCGTTGATTTTTTTTTTTTCATTAATATTTTCATTTCTATTCAAATTGAAAAAAAGGAAGTTGATTGGTATTATCCAAGGTTTTATCTCATATGTGTTGTAGAGTATCACAAATTTTTGAAAGAACCAAAGGTTCAAACTGGATATGGGATGATTTACGATTTCTTCATTCATTTCCACCCAATGGAATAGGTTTTTTTTTTTATTGGATGAATCGACTTCGTGATCTTGTTGAATCGTAAGAGAAAAAAGAGCGTTGTTATCCATTTTATCAATTATTTGATACTTATTAGTTCCAATTTGAATATTTTTTTTTTTTGTTCCGGTATCGACCCAGGACTCAAGATTGGCCTTATTTATATTTATAAGACAAAACTTGAGAATTCTCCAATCAAAATATTTTCTATGGGAGGGGTTCTCCGTCTCGATAATATCTTCTTCTGTTAGATAATTGTTGAGAGGAATATCTCCGAACATATCAACAAATTTTCTTTTAGTTGTGTTATAATTACAAGGAATCTCTTGCTTATTATTTACTTGTAATGTTGTTCCATAAATATATGAGTCTTTCTTATCTTCATAATTAATAGATTTATATAATAAAAGATTATATCTATAATTTTTTTTAAAATTCTCTTTTTGGCCCGGTAACGAGCTTGCTTTAAAATCATTTTGTTTTTCGTAATGAATTAATTGGTCGTTTTCATATAAATTCCATTTGTTTAAATCTTTATTTTGAACTATACAATGTTGATTAATTCTATTTTGCCATTTTTGTGGTAGTAATCTAAACCAGCTAACCTGAGATAAATTATATTTATATTGATAAAAACTGCTTAACCAGTTTTTCCATTGATTCATTACAGAATTGTTCCAATTTTTGTCTTTTAATTCAAACGGAAATAGCCCCTGTATTCCTATTTTTTTTTTAATTTTATTTTTAAGAAAAAGAGATTCTCCGTGATATTGAAGGGCGGATCTTAATTTATATAAGTTAATAACTTGGATTTTTGATAATTTATAAAAAACGTATGCTTGTGACAAGGAGGATACGTCACAGAAAATCTCTGAATTTTTATTAATAACGTAAATATTAAGTGATTTTTTGATAATCGAAAAAAAATCGCTTAGATTTTGATTTGTTTTATCAATTCTTTTGAAATTTTCTTTATTATTG
>JAOTRO020004740.1:0-16103 GCA_028566515.2 Pyracantha coccinea | reverse complement strand
ATATTGTATATATTAATATGGCTATTGTATTTTATAATAAATCTTTTAGTAATTAAACTTTAAAATTATCAAAATAAGTTTTTTTTCTTAACGGGTCGAAACAGGTTACCCGCGTGTATACCCGTTAAGAACCCGTTATTAACGGGTTCTTACCATGTCACCCCGATAATGACCCGATTAGTTATCGTGTTGACCCGAAACCCGTTATTTTCGTGTCGTGTCATCGTGTCGTGTCAGAAACTGCCAGGCCTAGTTTAAAAGGGTGAATTTAACATGATTGGATTATGACTTCCTTACATATTAGACCATAAGAGGGGTAGTAGGGTTGCTATATTCAAGCTCTCTTTTTTCTTTTTTCTTTTTTGAATTGCATTTCTTTTTTTCTTTTTTTTTGTGATAGGTTGATCATTATACATCATTCATGAGAAGTGGGATGGTGAGTTTCTCAATACAGTTTTAATTTTTTGTGCAATAATGTTTGTAAAAAAATGTGTTTTTATTTAGTTCATGATGTGATTAAAGTTAAGCACTCAAATTTAACCCTCTTTTTATCAATTGTAGTATATGCATAAGTAGGGATCGTTCTTGGCCGGGAACTAGGAAGGCTTGCTAATCTATTAGAAACTGACTCTAAATTATCAAAACAAACTTAAAGACACCTAATTAGACTTAAACAAACAAAACAAAACTCAAAAGACTCTAAACAAACTAGTATGACTCAAAACTAATTCTAAACACTCAAAACTGCTTAAAACAACTTAAAAACTCAAAACAGAACCTCAAACTTAACTTGGACGAAAATTGGAATAAACTTGACTCAAAACACACGAAAACACACAATTGGACCAATTCTAACTAATTTGACTCAAATAAGTAAAGGGGAATTGGTTTTAGATTGAATTTAAATGAAACAACCAGAAACTTAAAACTAGGCAGAATTGCACGAAAATAGGGTTTTAAGATGAATGATGAACTAGCTAGAGGTTTCCTTATCCACACATGATTTATATGCATATGAATCAACTTTCAGTTACATTTTCCATGAATTACGAATGACAATACCCCAGATTAGCTGTGTCAATCACTAATTAATCCTTAGATTCTCCTAATTTCATTGAATTGGACGGACAACGCATGTACAACCAAATTATTCTCATCAATTTCCCTACATGACATCATAATAGAGACACAATCAGAGATCATTACGTTTCATGAGAATCATAAGCATTGACGAGACATTCATAACTATGACATCATGTTACTCACACCAACAATTGAACTTAACACGATCGTACCAGCAACCTTTACTACTTGTGAACATAAGTTTGTAACGATTATGTGAAACTGACCTATACCTTAGCATCAGATTCATGTACGCAAATTAAGTGTGCACCCTCAATCAACAAACACAAATAAGTTCTAATTTAAATAGTTAAGCCAACTGCATTCATAATTCAAGAATCTGAAACTGAAATTTATCAACTCATAACACACATAAAATCATGGTTTCAAAGTAGCCTCTAGCTAAAAACGAGTTTAGCCTCTCATGATTACAGCAAAACAAAGGAAAAATAACTTAAACATTGAAAACATAAGGTAGAATACACCTAAGAACGCCCAACAATCCAGATTGAGTGCAACGCGATCCAAGGCTGTTCCTCCTCTCCTTCCTCCTTGCTAAGCTGCGGCACAGGTGGCTGGTGGTGTTTATGGATGTATGAAGGTGGTGTGGATGGGTGGTGGGTGTGGCAAAGGGTTGTGGAAGTGTATGGAATGGCAGGATTGAATTATGGTGGAGGATGGATTCAGATGAGTATGGTGAAGGATGGATCTCTTAGGCCTTGCAAGAAGGCCTATTTAAAGAAGCTGAAAAGTGAAGAACCACACAAGTGGTTTTAATAAACAACACAAAGCAAGAACTAATTTCTGCAAAGTAGCTTTGTGCACATGCCCATTTTCAGCCATCACATGATAAGAATAGGGAGGAGGAGTGGAAGAACAGTTAATACACAGCCATTGATGTCAGCTAGCAGCACATGGGAAGGTCTTTACACTGGTAGGAATCCATACTTTCATGGAAAGCTAGTGTGAATGAATCATGAGTGCAGAAACTGCTAGTAGCACATGGAAAGTACTCCAACAAATGGCATCTTTCACTTCTTTTCCCTTTCAAATTATATGTAACAGCACACTTTCAAACCTCAACTTCATTACTCCAGATTTTAGCACATGTTGAAACCCTTTTTAAACACCAAAACGTCCAGCCAAAATGTTCTCCATGCTTGCTATCCAATACAAGTCCAAAACTGCTCCAAAATGCACTTTCTTACCAACTTTGTCATTTGAACCTGAAAACACACGAAAATAGCTTAAAAGACTCTAATAAGTAGTAACTAACTAAGTAAATGCAAACAAACAAGCTAACTAAGTTGCATAAATATGCTCCTATCAGTATTTATACATATAGGGAGATAGAACTTCTACGATATAGAATCCATATCAAATCGGAAGAATCCAAGAGGGTATCGAGGATTAGATATTGTGTCCTCTTAGAAGTGTGATTACTTACGGCGCACGCTAGTTCAGGAATCTCCAAAAATATAGGAAACTCATCTAATCCCCAGTCTGATCAGGTTTCCGTGTCTTGCGGAACAAAAATGATCGATTTAAGTGAAGTCGGCATACTTCACCTACCTTTCCGGAGTACAGCAAGATGTGGTGGCATTGATGGTCCATATGAGTAGCTCAAAATTAAAGCTATTAAGTCCATGATCAGACTTATGAGATACACGTATTCCGAACTATGGCCTTGAAAAATATGGTCCCAAAATTGCCCCTAACTATAAATCTGAATGGGCTTTCTTCTTGAACATGGATAATTATCCAAAGACCATGCTTTTTATAGTAAATCGGAGTACATAACACTTTGTATTATTTTTACACGTGGTGATTCGGCCTCGTTACAGTTGCAAGGTAGTAGAGATGTTATGGATTCAAATGTATTATCTCAAAAAAAAAAAAATTGTGCCATAAAGATAGGATTTATGAGAGACATCAGCTCGTGTATGCAAGAAAAATGAGGAACTGCTGTAAACACGAAAAATCTGTAACGAATGAAACGAGGACACGTGTACAAAGTAGATTTGTATTGATGAATTTGTTTCTGTTCACAATTTTTCTCTGATTCAGTCTTCAAATTTGATGTAGATGCGTAAGTTGTTGATCCAAGGGTCGCGATGACTTGATCTCAAATGAACGATTGAATGATTGCTTCAAGTTTTGAGCTTGAAACAATGCATGGATGGTCTTCACCTCAAAGCTGCGGAAAAGGTAGAGTTAATGTAGTATTTTGTTGATTCAAGGGTCTTGACGACTTGATCTTAAATCGAACGTCGTTACAAGTTTTGACTTGCAACAAAGTCTTGAAGGAATCGACACACGTGCTTGTTGATTCTTCAAGGGAGTGCTTCAGCTTTGGTCAAAAGAAAGCTTTGGCTTTGGTTGTGAGTTCTTCGAAGAGAGCTTTGGCAGCATATTAGTCTTCAAAGATTTGACACAAGTTCTCCTTTTGTGAGAATTCCGGCACTGAATGTAGAAATTGTCCACCCTTTTGCTTGTCTGAGGACCTTGTATTTATAGACTTCCAAAGCCATGCCTTTAGGTGGATTTGGCTTTGATTTGTGTCTTGATTCGTCCATGGGAGAATTTAGGCATGTTTTGTGGCTTAATTTCAGCCACTTTCCCTTGCTTGGCTGAATTATAGGGCTTTCTTGCCTATTTTGTGAGCAATCTTCAATTCTTGCTTGTTTTATGAAGATGCTTTAGTTTTCTTTCTGATTTTGAGAGATTTTAGATCCCTTGTTGATTTTAAGGAGGGATTTCCCCCTTTTGCTGAATTTTCAGAATGTTTTACACTTCATTTGCTTGATTTGTGCCACATGTCATTGATGACTTGTCCATTTATGATGAGTCATATGCCACGTGGAGCTTTGTGATGCATCATTTGCATGCAATGAAATTTACATGTCTACAGTTGCAAAGGCTAATGGGTCTTAATTGAGCAACGGTCTCCGAGTTCGAAACTTTGGAGATCAAGACAATCTGTGTAGAGTTTAATTTTTTAAGGCTAACCTCTGTATTCATAAAATCATTGACAGTTCCTTTGACCTCCTGCAAGATTACATCCCAAAAGCATTGATAGAATATTCCTTGAAATCGATCAGGCCTTGGTGCTTTCATGCCCCCATTTGAAACACAGCATCCTTAACCTCACTATCACTTATTGGACAACTAAGAATGAGGTTCATCTCCGTTGTTACCTTCTGTTCAATGCAATCTAGAAGTGTACCCCAATTTCTCGTCCATTCCGAGGCAAACAAAGACTTGTAGTGCTCATCCTCAGTTCTTCTTATTTGATTGTATTTTCAACCCACTGCCCAATGCCCATTACCATTCTTAATCTTCACAATCTTGTTTTGCCTTCTTCTCTGCACCATGGATTGGTGAAAGAAAGAAGTATTAGCATCACCTTTTGGAGCCATTTAATTCTTAACCGCTGCTGCCAATAACTTTCTTCTTGCTCCCATAATCTATCAAGCGATATAGAAACAGCCTGAATTTGATCAACATTTTCCTTCCAATTTACTTGAAGGTTGCCCAAATTCCTCGTTAACTCTTCTATTTGCACCCTTCTCTGTCTAAACTTTCTTTTACTCCATTCCTTCAACCTACTTTGACATAGGTTGAGTTTCTTTCGCCATTTCAACAACCAGTCACCTTCACACTCCTCTTCCCAACACTTTTTAACAATATCTCCGCAATCTTCTTCTTTCGTCCAAAAAGCTTCAAATCTAAACTAACATTTACCTCTAGCAGTCTCATGTTCACAATTAACAATAAGTGGGCAATGATCCGATCCCATTACCAACCCATGTGTAACTGTAGTATTCGGCCACCATTTCTGCCACTTCCCATTAATTAGACTCCTATCAATTCTTTCTTCCACAATATGTCATCCCCTTGTTCCTATCCAAGTGAATTTGGGTCCATTAGAACCCAGATCAATCAATTTAGTTTTGTTCATAAAACTCTGTAAATATATGGGACGATTAAATCTAACTTCTCTTCCTCCAGATTTTTCATCCTCCCATAAGAATTCATTAAAATCTCCTCCACACATCCATGGTAAATCACAAGAACCGAAGGCAGTTATCATCTACTTCCAAAAACCCTCCTTTTCAGCTCGATACGGGGTTCCATAAACCCATGTAGCTCGAAACTTTTTAGTTAATCCTTTGTTGACCGTTGATGTAAATTAGAGACAATTGGGTTTCTCCTCTAAGTTATCTATAGTCTATATAAAAAGTTTAATGATAATGAAAGTACACACTTTTGATTTCTCCACCCAATCTCTCTCTCTTGTTTCTTTCTATTCTCTTGTTCTCTTCTTCTCTATACTTTATTTCCAACATGTTATCAGTACGATTACACTCTTGATTTCAACTGAAGTGATGTAGAGCAAATTACATACATTTTGAAGTAGTATAATTTTGTGTCGCTTTTGAATCACATCATTGATCCAATTAATCTATTGTGTTGCAATGTTTCATATATTATATATATGTATGAGTTTTTATCACAAATTGTTCCTGAAATTAACCTAGTCCATCAAGATGGTCCCTGAATTTGAAAATCAATCAATGTGGTGCCTAAAAATGGGTGGTGCAAATCAATGTCGTCCTTCCATTTAAATTCCGTTAAAAATTCTGTTAGTGTGCTGACGTGACACATTATGAGCCCCACATTCCAATATATGATGCCATGTGGATTACAAAAACTTTATTTTTAATTTAAAAAAAAAAAAGAAATGTGTTTAAAAATAAACAAATAAACAACAAAGAAAAAGAAGAACAAAAAATAAACTAATCGTCATCGTCTTCGTCTTCGCACCCAGCAACCAAACAGGTTGATGAATTCCCCAAACCCATATTCTGTCTCCTTGACTTCAGCCGGCAGTTTTTGGTACCAATCAGTGATTTGCTGCTTTGCTTCTTCACCTCCATAACCTTTTCAAAAATTAGATTGCTTCGACTAACATAGAAGACACAACTACAAAAACCATCTTCTTCTCCAAACACTACGACCATGATTACATTCTCCGATCGCTCCACCATCCAAAGAAAATCCATGGCCGACCGCGGAGGGGATACGGCACCAACAATCAAATCAGCCAATAAAATTAACGCAGTCGAGAGAAGAAGAAGAAGCAAAGCAGCGGCTCCGCCGCCCAACAAGCCAGAGCTACCCGATTGCTGCGGCAATGGATGCTTCCAGTGTGTGTGTAATATGTATTCTGATAAGGAAGAAGTGCAGGAAATTAACATAAAGTAAAGGGACAATTGCAGGAAATTAGAATAGAGGGAAAATGGGAATTGCAGGAAATTAAAGAGTAAGGGAAAGAGGCAACCATGTTCATTCATTCATCCACCCCTTACAAGGCTTCTGCTTACATGCTTATATTCAAGTTAAAAGGAAATCCATCTTGAATTGTTTAGCATTCCTTTGCAATGCTGGAGAGATTGAAATTCGTGTGCTCTAACTTTCCGGTGACTCTTGACGACCCCAGCGTGAAAGGATGGAGTCAAGTTTTTTCTTTTTCTTCTTTTTATTAAAATTAAAAATTAATTTTAATCCACATGTCATTAAAATATTGGAGTGGGGGCTCACAAGATCTCATGTCAGCACACTAACAGAATTTTTAACAGAATTCAAACGAAATGACGATATTTATTTGCACTCCTTATTTTTAGGGACGACATTGATTGATTTTCAAATTCAGAAATCATCTTGATAGACTAAATCAATTTCAAAGACTATTTGTGATAAAAATCATATGGGAAATTTTATTTGAACCCATATAACCTCTTTTTACACCCAACTTACTCTCTACATCTATATTATTTTTAGTTAAGCTATCAACATTTCTTTAAACCCAAATTTGCTACTTCAATTACCCTTGGAGACCCAATTCAATATATAAATATATTTTTATACTACTACAATATAGCCTATCACCGGCGAAGCAAAAACCCCAATTTCTGTCGGAAATTTGGCAAAAATCCGACATAAAACAATGTAGTGTCGGATTGAAATAGCGACACCATTGCTAGCGCCATGAAAGGGCTTCAATGTCGGTTAGGTTGCTTAATCCGCCACTACGCAGCGTCGCTTAAAAGCGACACTGATATGGACGTCGGTTTAAAGCGACGTATACTTTAACATTACGTCGGTTTAAAGCGACGTGCATTAGGAATCTAATTATAAAATATCCAACCTACTATTGGTTTTAACCGACATACTTATAAAATTAAACAAATAAAATATCCCTTAACCGACGTCAGATAACAATTAAATAAATAAAATATGCAAACTACTAACGGTGTTAACCGACACCAACTTTGTTAATAATAATACAAATATGTGAAAATCTGCATTGGTTTTCAATTAACTGTAAGTAAAAAAAATTATATAACCAAAATAATAAATTTCAAGTATAGGCCAAAACAAACATTAATAAAAATAATTAACAAGAAAAATAGTGTCAAAATATACAAATACTTCACGTCTAACATTCCACATAATATACAAAAACTCATCCGTCATAACAAACACTAAATCCAACATTACAAACATAACATACAAAAGCAAAAAGATAGAACAATCAAAGTGTCATATTTATTCGACAAGAAAGCAAACCAAATAAACTACTCAACTGAATTTGAGCCTGAATGTGGCACAGATCCTTCTCCTCCTTGAGATCCTCCATCTGATCCCAAAACCCTCATCAAGTCCACATCAAATTCAGCACCCGCAAGCATTCCAGAAAACCCCCCAGCTGGAACTTCAGGACAAAATCCACCAGGAGTAGCCATCTCGGGTCAATATATTGGCCCTTGATAAGGCGGTTGCTGCATGTATAACATGGGAGGTTGCTGCATATATGGCATGGGCGGCTACTACATGTATGTCATGGGTTGCGTAGGCATCGGATGCATAGGATATGGAGGTTGCTGATTATGGCTAGCATACGGATATGTAGGGGGAGGCTGACTTTGGCCCAACTGTTGAGGAAGAGAAGGCTGAGTGTGGCCCGACTGTTGGGTTCCTGGGCTATACGGTGGCTGCGGCTGAAATCTTTGCACTAACAACGCAAACAACTGATTATGTCATTCCTTCGATTGTTCAATCTTAACCTATAGGTCTGAAATCCATTTGGTATTATTTTCATCCCTCATTCTCAACTCATTATTTTGAGTCATCAGCACTGCCATTGACTCTTAGATGACCTCTTGGAGGAATTTGATGTAGAAGATGAATAAGATGCATAGGACACCATATCAGGAGTCACCACATGACCATATCCTCTGACTCTATTATGACTCTTAGGACCCATTGTATCAACATAAACTCGGGTCCTAAGTTCTTCATTATCCTCTTGGCCCGACTCAATCAAAGTTTGCAGATTGCTCTCCATTGTTGCCTTGCATTACAATTTTTAAAAATAAAAATTCAAACAATCATAAAACAGAAAAATAAGCTATAGATAATAAAAATTAATAACAATCAAATACTAACATGAAAAAATCGATTACCCCTGTACGCTCCGATGTTTCATCAATCCAAGTTTTATCTTTTCGTGTCTGACATTCACGAAAAAAGGTTACAGGATCTGCCTCTTTGCCATGCTTATTCCGCTTTATCAAAAATAAAATTTCATACAAACAATTTTAAGCAAACCTCATATTAAAAATAAAATTTATAACTATAGATTATGTAAAATTAATAACATTTCTTCAAAATGTACAATGCATACATATTCTTGCCACCCTCTTGCAAAAGATTTTGTACCAGTAGTCTGGTTCATTGTTTTCAATTGCCGATTAATCTTATTTTTTTAGCAACCTCCTGAAAAAAAAAGAAGGAATTTATTAGACAAATTTAAAGTTATAACGAAATAAATCATATAACGATTACCCTTGTTTTTTCTCCATTCCAGTATGCCACCAACTCAACCCATTATGCAGGATTCACTTCAGGAGAAGGGTGTCTACGCACCTTTGGTGCTCTTTTAGTATAATACTTTTTTTTAACTTATTTCTATACTCTTTGTGCGCATGCTCCGCCACCTTAAGCGTCATATGGCGGATCATAGGCATTTTTACTATATCTGCATTGTAAAAAAAAATATTTCCCTACATCCATAAAAAAAAAAGCTAATCAATTATTATTACATTCATTGACTTATTCTTCTATTTTCAAGTAAAATTAAAAATATCTATATCTTTATTCTATTCTAGAAAACTTCCTTATCTTCTTCCTTAATCTTACGCCAATCCCTAATCAACGGGAGATTTCTGTGGTCTCTAACCTCCCCTGCTACATATCTTGAAAAAGCACTAGAATTATCACTAATGCATTTTTCGGACGAATCAAACAAAAAAAGCTGTTTCGTCCATTTGGGAATTGAGGGTCCGCACCTCCGTTGAGATGTTCCTTATTAATACAAAAATAAAACTAAAAACCAGGAAACAAATGTAAATTTTCAGTTTAAGCATTATACTAGTTTAAAAACAAAACAAAAACTGAAATTAATAATAATTCAAAAAAGAACTAGCTTCGAACTCCTCCTCTTCCAAATGAAGTTCCTCAGAACATTGATCTTCACTAGAATTATCCATAGCAAAAGTTAGTGGAAGGAGAAGGAAAATGGTTGAAATGGGGGAAAAAGTAAGGCTGAAATGGGAGAAGGAGAGGGAGTAAATGAGAGAGAGAAATGAAAGAGAAATGGATGCACGGAAGTAATGGGAAATGAGTTTAAAAAATGGATAAAAACTTAGTGTCGAAATATGAACACATTACGTCGGTCAAAACCGACACCATATCTGACAAACTAACATAAACGTTAGTGGCATCGAAATATGTGGACACTGCGTCGGTTCAGACGTTAGGCTGACAGGACCTAGATACACGACCCTTGACACACTTTTGACTGAAACGCCTGACACACTTTTGACTGAAAGGAAGTGGCGTCGAAATAGGATCAGACTGCGTTGGATCAAACCGACGTTTGGCTGACAATTTTGTGTAGCGTCGAAATAAGGACAAGTTAGCGTCGGTTCAAACCGACGTGTCTTTGATAGACCTGACCGTTGTAGCAGGCGGCCTCGAAATAGGACAAATTTGCATCGGTTCAAACCGATGTGAGCCTGACATATCAGTGCATGGTGTCAAAATAAGGAATCATTGCGTCGAAATAATATGAGAATGCGTCGGTTAAAATCAACGCTAAAACTGACTGAAAAGGTTCTTCCAATCCATTTCTCCGTGCAAAAAAAAAAAGGGGAAAATTCCCGCCCAAAGTATTTCAATTAAACCGACGCAGATGACATATGTCGTCGGCTAAAAGCCACAGGAAACAAGCATAAAAAAAAAGTTTAACCCAAGTTAAAAAATATGATGTAAATATGAATGCATGCCGTGCCCCAATGAAACATGTGAAACGTTAGCCTTAGTACTTCAGCCACTAGTTGACACACCCCGACCTAGATCGAGGCATGCTGGTCGTCACGTGAGAGTGACGTAACCATGTGCACAGTGCGGAAGCAATAAAGATATAGAGAAATACGAATAAATAAAAATCAAATTACTAGTAGTACTAGCAGGACAAATACTAATTTAGAACACCCAAAGGTGATCCTACATTTGTGGTGGACTGTCAGAACCTCCGATAAATCCTTGTAAGCCACCAGAGAGCACTCCTACCTAAAACCTGGAGGGATGCAAAACAGAAAGTGTGAGTGGGCAAAAGCAAAGCTTTTCAAAACCATTTCTTTTCTCAAATGTTCTAATCCCTCGTCGTAAAACCTGCATAATTTCCCAGAAATAGAATATATATATACATATCTCAAATCATGCTCAAAATAACAATATTCATAAATATGCCATACCAAAATATCCAAAAATAACAGACTAAGTAACTCAGGTGAATTAAAGCTCATGAGAAATAACATATCTGCCGGATCCCCTGCAGTGGTCTATACGGCTGAATCTATAGCTTAACAATCAATCTAGCCGGAGTCACCGAATGTGACCTGCACGGCACTACACCTGCACATGAGTCGAAACCACTTATAGTGGTCTATACAACAGGACTGGGTGTAAAATAAATATGCTCTAGTGCTACGATCACCTGAAATCGGTGAGAATGATTGCGGGTCACCTATAGTGGTCTGTACAACAAGCCTGTGAACCTAACTTGGATCCAAGGTGAGCATATGGTGTGGGAGGTGAACATCACATGAAAGACTGTGCCCTAACTCTGGGCGGGAGCACTAACACCGGGGTGCAGGTTTATGAGCTCTCAATACATCACATCATTTCACATAATCATCAATTCACATAAACAATCTACAGCTCACCTGGCACTTACCTGAGCGTCCACAGCATCAAATCACATTTATGCATGCTATAATCATTCATAATCTAAATATAAATCACTAGGCATGGCATTTCAAAGCATACTTTCATTTAAAACGATTTTCTGGGAAAACAAAAATCAAGTATATGATATATACTAAAAACCAAAAGCCCACTCAGTGATATGTCGAAGGGCCGCAGCCCCCGAGCCTCGATTGATTACTCTCGTCCTCTGGATAGGTCTTACCTATATGCGAAATAACTGAATAAACGTTAATTAAAAGCACATAAACAAAACAAGCTAATAACTTCTCAAACGTTGCTCAAATGGGGTGTTTGAATATACCAACATGATTTACTCAACCTCATGAACACCCTCATATTTTTAGAAAATTTTTTGGAGTACCCACGCGCCCTTACTTGTTGGCAAGTGCACGGCCACACGTGCGGCCACGCGCAGGGAACCCTGACAGAATCCTTAACCGCCTTTAGGAATATTTCGTCGAATATTCCGTTAAAATCTAACAGAATTTAACACCGTTACCTAATGCCATTGGAATATTCTGTCAACTCTGACGGAATATTTTGTCTTCTTCTTCGGTTAGCTTCGTCGGTCGTCGTCGCCGTCCACCGGAAACTGGAAAAATATGTAAAACCTCATATCTTCTTCATTTTTCAACCAAAATTCACCAAATTTGTGTCAAAATGAAGCTTATGATGCAAGGAACAAAACCTTACCGACTTTAAGTTCCAAAACTCATGGAATCTCGCCGGAGAAACCTCGATTATCCGGTGAAGTCTGCAACTCTTTGAACCTAGACTTCCCGACATCCAAAACACACCAAAATTACTCCCCGAGCTTCGTGAAAATGTCCTTAAGATTCCTAGAACCTTGCAATCCTCTGAAACCTTCACAATTACGTGTGCATGAATAGTGCACCAAATCTAGGTTCTCGGGTTTCCGGGTTTTTGAAGGTTTCACGTCCAACCAAGGGTACGACTATGATCCTAAGGTTGCAAGGAACTTGAAAATGGTCTTCGGAGGTTCGATATGTGCTTGCTTGGGGTAGTTAGAAGTTTGTCCGTACAATTGTACGGATGTGGGAGAAAATCCGAGAGGGAGAGGGAGAGAGAGAGTTCACGTGTGTGTGTGGTGTATGTGAGTGTGTAGTCCAAAACTAATCAACCTAACATAATAGTTAGGGTCTAAAGTTCCATTTAGGTCCCAAAGATTAGGGAGAAAATTAAAGGGACCATTCCTTAGCCTAAATTGCACACTCAGCATAAATATCCAAGGGCAAATTGGTAATCATACACACACCTTCGGGACAGGCTGTGACAGTTTGAGACCCCATCTTTTTTTAAAAAGCAAACGGGTAGAGGAATTTGGGAAGTGACCGACAATTTGGCCCCAAGTAGCAAGGGACCCCCAATTGTCCAACGATAGCATTTAGACAATTGTCCGCCTTTCAATTTCAGTACCATTGGTGATCAATGGTCCATATTAAAATTCGATTTTTGGGTAATTTTTTAATTTGATTTTAATGTTAAATATTTGTTTTTGCTCAAATCAAATGGTAAAAGAAAATCCAACGCTGGATTTTAAATCCTACAATCAAAACTATAAAATAATTTTCTTTTGAACATATCCACTTGAAAGAATTATCCCAAACTCTATATATACTCATTATTTGTTCATTCATCTATACAAAATTAATTTATTCTTTATATGACTTTCATATCCTTCTTTCTCCCTTAGGTTTTTTAAGATATCTTTGGGATAAGTATTGCATGTCTTTTGGGTTTGTAATTGAACCTCAAAATGGCCGAGCAGAAGCGTTCATTAAACACCTTCAATTGATCGCTTGGTCGTTGGTCATACCTACGAA
Source organism: Pyracantha coccinea (assembly GCA_028566515.2). Lineage (NCBI taxonomy): Eukaryota > Viridiplantae > Streptophyta > Magnoliopsida > Rosales > Rosaceae > Pyracantha > Pyracantha coccinea. The sequence goes on along the minus strand of JAOTRO020004740.1, from coordinate 2,739 downwards.
AATCCTGACCCTTGCCTAGGACCATGTGCTACTTTAGCTATGTTGATCCACCTGAGACCCATGCCACCCTATCCTATTTAAGTGTTACAGTTGGTAACTGGGTACAAACCTGAAGTTTCGTACGCGTTTTGCGTGTATAATTTATGTGCCAATTGTGCTGCCGCAATGCGATTTCTTTACCACTTAATTAGGGGATTGTCACTTCAATGAGAGAGTCTTTCCCCCATTAGGGGGAGATAAGAAGGTCAACGTTTTTGAAGAATAGCACGAATTATCATGGATGTCCCCACTATATCTCATCCCGATCCCTATTCTAAATCATCAGGGTGTTACCATACACTTCATCTGGTCTAGCAAACATGACAAAATTGCATATATTAGCTACAAACATGGTTGCAAGGATTGACATATCTAACTGACGTCATTGTCTCAAGACGCTGCTAGGTAGGCTGCTTTGCCTAGTGGCCAGCCTTGTACATCGGCGGCTAACCAATTAGTCCATCCTCCACTGGAAGTTTGATAAAGCACTTAGTTTGAGGGATTCACCTCCCTAAAGATGGAGAAACATGGCATGAACGAATCCTTCCCTGTCTCAATCATTTCCATCTCATGAGATTAAATCCAAATTACTCCCAAGACTTGAAGTTCTTAGTCCAGTATACTAGTTTAGATGAGATATGGAATTGGAATGAGATTATCGTCGACGATGTTTTAGTTATATGGTAGCTACCGACATAAATGAAAAGCGATGATATCGAACCTTGTTCTATTGATTACTAAACGTAGAAGTGATTGGTCAATTAGAAATAAACAATCCATGTCAAATAAGATGAATGAAATAGTGCGATATAACTCCGCATTCTAGCGTAAGGCTTCTCTCATATGCCTTGTGATTAATTACAGCATTATAAACATAGTTGTAATGTATCTCTAGGATCATGATACGAAATCTACATAGAAGTTTCTAAAGGACTTACATGTACTAATTTAAATAGTTTTAGACCACAGAACACTCTTTCGGTTCTGATGAAGCTTTCACTTTATGGATGCAAAATAATCCGGGCGTATGTGGTATACCCGTCTAAATGAATATTTGATCAGTTAGGGATATATGCCCCTATGTGTACAAAATCCAAAGTTGCTAGGGTTTCAATTTATGTCAATGACATGAATCTCACTAAGACTCTAGAAAAGCTTGAGAAAACTAACTCGCCCCTGAACTCGGAATTTAGGATAAATGATCTTGGGAAAACTTGACACTACATTGATATGAAGTTTTGGGCATAGTTCTGACAATATTCTAATCCACTAGTCGAATTAGACCCAGAAGTTGTTACTTCCGAGTATACCCCCGATCGTCTGTACGCTAAATATAAATGAGACCTTTTGATGAGGTTATAGAGCTAATAGTTCCATATCTAAGTACAATTGATGTTTCCTTGTACTTAGGTCAATGCACTAGAACGGACATCTCAAGTGTTGATAATCTTTTGGAATAAAGCAACATTGCGCCTACACGCCACCACCAATTTGGTGTTAAAGACAATTTTATGTTACTATGGATTTGAGATTAATCTATCCATATCTCAGAATAAATCACTCACATTTAGTCTTCAGAATGATGCCTACCTTGTGGGATTCGCTGGATCAGAATGCGCCATCTACTTGAGTATTTGCACGCTCTAGGGTGAGTGTCATGACATACGTTCTAATATATATTGTGATTGTGTAAATCCTAAGTAGAGAACAAAGAGCCTCATCTAATTTTGCCAACTCTCAATAGTATTAAATAAAACTAGAAGCAAAAATTAAAGAACAAAGAGCCTAGTAAACATGCTTTGATGACCACTCACGCAACTTCATTTAAATTTACAGGGGGATGGGTACGATGAAGTGGAAAGGGAGAGATGAACCAAAGAAGAGTTTTTCACGTTCTGAATTTGAGTGGGTTCGAGGGCCGATGCTAGGGAGTGATAGATTCAATTTGGTTTATTTGGCTATAGGTGACAATGGAGAGGGTGTTGGTGAGTTAGGTGTGTTGGTGACTGTTGGATTTATTATTATTATTATTATTATTATTATTATTATTATTATTATTATTATTATTATTATTAATTATTATTATTATTAATTGTTTTTTAAAATAATAGTTGACAGAGTTGGACGAGGTTAAGTTTAGGGATATGTGTCAATCAATAAGGAAGGATACACAAAGGCAACAAAGAATTTTGGGGGCAAAAGATTTGGACTCAACCCTTAAGAACTATGATATAAATTAAGAAATCTAACTTGTACATATGGACCACAAAATTTTGAAAAATGCTGGATAATGTAGCCAAAGATGGTCAAAAGCAAAATGAGAGAGCGCAAGACAAACACATAGAAAGTAAGGAAGAAAAACCTTACCTGGAAAAACCCTGTTTTTCAAGTTTTTCCCCATCCCCCACTGCTCATGGGGACGGGCTTGTTAAGGTCATCATGCACCATGTAATCCATGAACAAAAATCGACATCTGTCCGTATATAATTATTATACTGGCCTCTCCACATGCGCATAATAACATGAGCGGGAGACTTTTCTTTCATAACATGTGCCCTTAAATTTGCATCTAAATTTTTTTGTTAATGTTTATGATAGGGTAAATTACATAGTAGCCCATCAAGTTTGAGGTCTATTACAATCCCATACAACAACTTTAAAACATTTCAGTTTCATACATCAAGTACCATTTTATTTCAA
>JAOTRO020003489.1:0-16159 GCA_028566515.2 Pyracantha coccinea | reverse complement strand
CGCAGCTCCCACAAACAGTTAGTATCACTCAATAGCGTGATACGATTGATTTCCTCTCTTCGAACAAAGCACGAGGAACATATAGGAACTCAATTGCTTCTATGAGTCTTCAACCATCCTGGTTTTTTTAGAACATAGTTGTGTTCTTGTTGTTTATCGAAAAAAAAATGGAATCAATTTTCTTGAATGTACTCCAATATTTATTTTATAAAATATCAATAAGGTCTCACTTGGTATGATTAATTAATTCATAACCCACGATTCTGCCATCTTGCTATTATTCTACTGGAACATTTCTTCTCAACAATATATAAAAGTTCGAATTATTCTGACTCGTTGATAAAAAATGTTTACATTATTTGTTAAACAATTTCTCTTTGAGGAATGCATGTAAATCCTTGTGTTTGAGGGGGAGAAATAGGTTAAACTTAATTTGTTAGGTTAAGAGTTCGATTTTCTTCTGTTCCAACCAAAGAAAGTCATATTAAAATGCCCAACATTTGTACATCATTAGATTTAACTACCATTTTGTACTAAATATATATCAGCTATAAGAGTTATATACATGACTCAAATATATTACTACCATAGAGTCTCGCGTCAATCATATACGTAAGATTGTATTACTAGAATGAAACGATTTAGTGTCGGTATACAAGTGTCATCCCTGTCCTCGGCTATAGTAGTATAGTTGGGTGGCAAACACTGGAGTGGACAGTGTTGTTGCTTTTGGTGATTACTGCTTTGATTCAATATGTAAGGAAATGGAAAATTCATGGAGAGGAGAAAGGCCATATGAATACAGTAGAGCTTTATGATTTATCTTATCTACTTCACTAGCTAACAGTACTACTACTACTACAACTACTGCTGCTGAAAATGGCCTTTCTCCTTATCTGAGACCTGGATTTCTGTCTCTGAATTTGTCTTCACTTTTTCTGCGTTTGTCTGCTGTTGCTATTATCATTTTCGGACCAGGATCCTCTTCGGATCTATTTTCTAGGGATCATAGGGATACCATAATTTTGTCCATTTATCGTATATCGTAGGTCAGAAATTATTTAAAATTTAAAATTTAAAATTCCAATATGAATAGTATCTAACAAAAACTAACCGTACGATATAAAATGAATGGAAGATTGTAGAATCCCTAAGAAATAGATCTCCTGTTGCATCATTTTCTATAGCTAGTGGACTCTCTGAAAATTTGTTTTGGCTTTTTCTGTAATTAAAAAATAAATAAAAAACTGCTTTTGTTTGCTCCTATCAATGACAATGGCCAAACAGGGAACAATTTCTGCTTCAACCTCATCTGTCCTTTCCCTTCCAAAGCATAGCACCAAGAACTTCTTCGTCTCTTGGGTTTTTTACTATTTGCGCCCGGATAAATATTAATGCCCCAACCCAAATAAATACTCGAATACAAATTATAACTAATGCCAAATTATTGGTGCTATTGCATGCAACTTCGTCACATACATTATTGCATACTTCATAAATTGTGGTTCTCACTACTCTAAATATAAATCTAAATTTTGACATGACCATATATAGCCTTCGTAGTGGATCTATCAAGACTTCTAGTTTATTCGATGTTATTTGCCTTCTACATATGCCTAATTTCTTGAAAAAATGATACGATATTTTTTTAGTAGATCGATATTGTTAGTGGATTGTCTAGCAAAGAAATGGAAAATTTATCCTTATCCAATTCTATTTAGCTTCCATATGCCTAATTTCTTGGATAAACTCTACAACTTCCTTTTTTCTTTTTTTCTTTTTTTTTTTACAAACGATTGAATAGTTACACTAAATTCATCTAGACCTAAGTATGTAAATTCTATAATTTTATTAGACTTAAGTACATATTATAGAGCACATGACTCTAGCCAATTTGGTTAAATGACATCTTCGTTGGACCTGTCTTAATATTTTTTTCATGCGATTACTATACTCCATATGGGACTTAACCTTTTTCCTTTAGTCACATTATTTGGTCACTTTGAGTAGCTCGTAGAACAAGTCATTGGGAGGAATATAATAATTCACCTTTAGGAAAGTGTTTATTTTTCATTGATTTTATATTAGCAACTCAATTACAACATATAATATGGGAAAAGTTTGTGACCTTTCTTCTTGAGTGAAAAAGAAAGGAGTTGGATTTCTTAGACACATGAGAGTTCAGTGGGCAGGAAGCCTGGCTGGATTTAGGAATCAAATTCCCATGAAACTTATGAATTCAAGTAAATAAAAATAGCTAATTAAACAAAATAGAAAGAAAAAATAAATAAACAAAATAGAAAGAAAAAATAAATAAAGAAAAAGAGCTTCCTTGAAACAGAAACTTTTTTTTTTTGTACATGGTGGAAAGGAGCTAGCTAATATAAAGTAGTACTCTAAAAACTTCCAACAAAAAAAAAAAAGAAAAAAAAAGAGAGATGAAAACAAAAACAAGGTTAACCTAATTAAAATGGGCAGTCGTTACTCTTTCCCTAAGATGATCACAAAAGCACTTCTTGTGAACCTCCATGAAAGCAGACAATTGGCCAAAAGCTAGTCCATCCACCTTCCATTTTTATTTTCAATCCCTTCCTAATCAATGTTGCACCATTGCTTGTGGCCTGGGACCCACTTGGGGCACTTGGGACTAAAGTAGCTTGAGACCACCCTTGTGCTCAAGAGCTCCACAATGGGTGCAAATTTCACACACCTAGGGGTCTTGTATTGGTTAATGGAAGCTCCCAAGCTAATGGCATAGTCCATGAGCTTGTCAAACGTCCCCGCCTCGACAATCTTGATCTCGAGTGGTCCGATGGACTTGTCGGAGGCCCGGCCTTGCCGGTAGACGCTGTTCATTGACTCTTCAGCGGTGAGGCAACAGTCCTCAAAGACCGAGGGTGGTATTGGAGTTGTCCCATTGAGGCTAAGTTCCCAAAAGAACACGTAGTGTCCCGGGATTGTTGTTGTGTCCGCATAGCTAGTGTATTCCGTCACAGTGGCATCGAACGGTACTAAATGGTTCACGGCATTTTTCACTGCGTTTTGGAGCTCCACCTCATCCGTCTTGTCCGAGTCAATGCTCAGGACAACATTTTTCCTACATATGAAGTTGAACCGTGGTGCATTGTTCTTGAAGGAGGCCACTCTCAGCACATCCCCCACTCTATAGCGGTACAGTCCTGCGGATTAAATTGTCCCAGGTCAATTTTTCAGTTCAAAAAATAAAAACCCAATTTGTAATTTCATGAATTAAACTACTTGAAACACAAAAAATAAAAAAGTTACCACTTACCAGCATATGTTGTGACAACGAGCTCATATTCTTGTCCAAGCTTCACGTCTGCAAGATCAACCAGTTGCTGCTGCTCCTTCTCATTGAGGGATTTGGGGACAGATAGGGGATTAGAATTAATCCCATTGTTCCTCTGGACTGGGAGGAACTCAAAGTATCCCATGGTGGGAATAAGAGTATAGGACACTTCACTGGGTTTGCACAGAGGGTTTAGATTTACACCAAAGTAGCACTCTGAAGAGGCATACATAGTGCAAACCTGAGGCAGTCCGTTGCTGTAATATTCCAATGTGGGAATGTACTGCGACATAGTCCCGGTCACAATCACATCCACATACTTTGTGTTTGGCCAAAGCCTGGTAATAATCCCATGCCAGGAGGCCTTCCCACACTCAGCCTCAATGAAGCTTGCAAGCTTCGGGTCAGGCTTGAGGATCTTCATCACTGCCTCGCGGACCGACGGGTCTGTAATCTGGGGGTTTAGAGTCCCAGAGGCTATGTCCTTGCACAAAGGAGTCCAGTGCTTCTCGAGAAACCTGATGGCCCGGATGAAGCCAGAGGCGAAAACTGCACCGACTCGGAGAACTTCCTTGTTTTGGCAGAGGCCGCAGAGGAGTTGGGAGTACATGCTTTGGTACGAGTCCGGGCAGAGGATGGTCTCATTGGGGCTGGTGTAGTTAGTGTAAGGGTCATAGGGTCTTTGTTTGAAATGTGAGCTTTTGTAGTAGCTGGTAAGGACTGGCCTAGCAACTAGTCCGCCGGGAGTTTTGGCCTCGGATTTTATGAACAAAAAGTACATTCCTTTGCCTTTGTCGAGTCCGGGGACATACTGGCTCATCACAGGCATCAGCAGGCTGTAAAGCAGTGACCTCCTATCAAGCTCCTCTTCAATTGTTGGCATCAGTTTTCTTTCCCCTCCAGATGTCCCAGAACTGCAACAAAAACTAAACCATTTAGCGAACCATCTAAATAACCGCAGACATGGACGTAACGCTACAACAGTCTTCTCCACCCGAGTTCGAATCTCCGTTCCCGTAGTATAAATTAGATTATTTAGAATATCGCTCGAATCAACAAAACCATACAAATAACTAATTGTAAAATTAATTTAAAGGCGTGAAAGAAATGTAAAATGCGAAAAATCTACCTGGTCAAAAACTCAGAAATGGGCTTGGAACAGAGGATTTGGGAGGTGTCACCGTTGGCGATACGGTTGATATCGGACTGGATATCTTCGTATTTGATAACGGGCATCATTTTTTTGAAAGAATCACGGTCAGTGTGACCGTTGAGGCCGTGACGCTGCAAGTACTCGACGTGAGCATTGCGGGTGAGGATTTCAGCGAGGACTCGTTTTTGAACCTCGTCGGGGTTTTTTGTGACTTCTTCAATGAAGTGAAGGATCTTGTTGTTCTTGTCTTGGAGGTTATAGTCCTCCGTGGGATTCAGAAATTTCTTTGGTGCTTCAGGCATGGTGTTTGTGTGCAGTTTGGAGAGAGAGAGAGAGCGAGAGAGATGATGGTTTAGGTGTGGGGGAAAAGAAAGGGAGAACGGTGTTTATATAGAGCGGGGAAATGAAGGTGGCTTTGCTTTCACCTATAGGGCTTTGGGGATGAGAAGGTAAACACAACAGTGTAATGAAGGGCATAGTTGTAAATATCCACCATTTGTATCATTTTGTTTTCCTTCTCTCAACATTTGCTTGTCTCACACAAGAAAACATGGAGTTTCTATGCATTCATTGTCGTCATTGGCTATACTTAACTCCTTTAAGTATCGCATACATTGCTATATTGGACTAGACTGTGAACCTGAATTATTTATTTAATCAAGAGTTTGGCAATATGCAACCGATGCGAGATTGTAGTTCGATAGAAAAACATGTTAGATTATAGCGCATTACTAAACTAGATTGTTACTTTAAATTATTTATTTAACGAAGAGTACGATAATATGATATGTCAGATCAACGATACGCTACATTACTACTAGATTGTTAATATCAATCATCCATTTAACAAAAGGTTTGACAACCTCACATATCAGACTGCCGATATGTTATACTGTTAGCTGGACTAGACTTTTAATTTGAATCACTCTTTCATTGAAAATTTTGGCAATATGACAATGTCAGATTGTCGACATGCTAAATTACTAGCTACAAACTATACTATTATTCTAAATTATTCAATCAGACGAAATTATGATAACATAACATAGCAAGCCACTACCAAACTAATATTTTCGAAAAAAAAGTGAAGCAACTTCCTATGGGACAATTCTTTGCCAACCCATTTCTCTTTCCCAATTGGACAATTCTATTTCATGGAAATCCCACTAACTTTAGCTCAAAACGAAATCTTTATTCACTGAAAATCTTAAAAAGAAATTCACTTTTAAACGAATTTTGATCTTTGTAAGCTTAAGGTTCTTTTAAGAAAGTGTTATTGGCACTTTAAAAATCTCATTCTACACTCCTTACAAGTGTATTTTTCTTTCCAAATATAGAAAGTTTAGAGTGTAGAATGAGATTTTTGGAATGCCAATAACAATTCTCTTTTTTAATAACTCCTTTTTTTCTCTTGGGAAAGTAGTGGAGTACGTACTTACGTACTATAGTGCATATCAAAGGGTACTTGTCGTACAAGGAAATAAAACAGAATTAGAGGTGGCTATTTACACAATGTATAACCCACCTTCGGATGGTGTTTAAAGGCCATTGAAACTCTTAAGAAAAAAACATTCACAACCAGCAATATCCGATAAACTCGCAGTAAGTATACTCTTTACATGCGGTCATGCACCACGGAAATACTGGCAGCCACTAGAGTGATTTTTTTATCACCAATGATTTTGCATTACCCGGTAATCAGAACTGGAAAACAGCGAACGACGATAATGAGTATAATACGGGGGAAGAAGAATAGTATGTGCGGTTGTGTATGTTAAAGTACTTGGAGGGGTACTTGTTCAAGTATCCAAGTGGGACCAGCCAGCTAGCTGTTGAGAGATTTTCAGTGTGTCCGAACACGAGCACATACGCCATATATCATTATACAAGTAGGAGGTGCCTTCAGGTTGTTAGTCTGTCGCGGTGTACATTTTTCTTCGGCTGGAACTCCTCCAATGTCTTTAAATCATGCAAAACGACAAGTTTCTAACCCTAAATCCTAACCAAGTTAATCTCTGTTTTTTGTTCTTGATGTGTATAGTGAGTATAATTAGAGCATTAATTTCATTCCATTTGAAAAAGGGGTGGAACCTGAAATATAAAAGGCACATTTATATTTCCAACTAAAGGTAGTGACTAAAGATGATGAATGATAATATAGAAACCTTTTTAGATATTGATGGCCAACTACTGTTCTGACTATTTACTAATGAGATTGAATGAGCTTGACAAAAGGAAAAAAACTATTCTAATTCTTTTTTTTTTGGGTCATTAAACTATTTTAATTCAATAGTTGGACTTTCATCCATCATAATTGAATACGACAATTCAATAAAATCCTATGGGACATTCTTATATATAATTAGGGATATGTGATTTTGTTTTTATACTCATCGTGTAATTGGCACACATTGTGAAAGATATGGCATATAAGGGGTTCTATCTCAGCTTACGCTGCATAATCTCTCTCTAGATGCTTTATACTAATGCTGCATATATATATATATGGGGTATCAAAATGTAATTTTTTGACATTACTCGCTGAATAAATATCATATTAAATTAAAAGTTTTGTCTTATTAACGAGTTCCTAATGAGCGACCCGTTAACTGTCCGAATCATTAATGTATTCTTAACGGCCGGGTGACTCGCTAATGACCCGACTCATTAATCCATTGACAAACCTGTTATTTTCATGCCGTTTCTTGTCAGATTAACATGTCGTGCAAGAAATTGTTAGACCTACATACAATTCATGGAGGAACCTTATATAGAATAGAACACTAGTACATGGAGTTTCATACACGCTTCTAAGATGTCTCCTTTAACGTTTCCCATAATATTCAAGGGATTAGGAGTATTATGCGATTATAGGAAGACTCGAGACGGTTGGATTTTTGTGTTTGAGGAGATGCTTCCTAATTTGAAGTGGTAAGATGGTTGAATTTTGAATCTTTGATAATAGAACATAACGAAATAAAAAGAAAGTTAACCTAACGCTAGTAGAGTGGGTGGATAAGAAAACGACTCGTCATTTATTTATAAAATGTTATTTTTGTTACTTCTTGAAGAACTTGGATTGAAGTGGGATATACAAAGGATAGTACTATTCAAACACTCATTTTTATTTCTCACATATTTCTCTTACTTTTGGTTATCGGATCGAAGGAGTTGACGAAGATCAATAGTCTAAAATTAATTAATAAAAGTGTATGGGAAGTAAAAATGGTATGCGAATAGCTCTATCATATATAAAAAGAAAAACCTTGAAGAGTTCGAAAGCCACAAAAGCTTCTTTTCTCTCTAACAAATTTGGGGAGAATTTCTATCATATGTGAGTAGTAGAAGCTTGCCTTGTTTACATTGTTGGGTGCCAAGTTGGCATGCATGAATTCTTTGCTCCTACAAAGAGAGAAACGAGAAGACACACGTACACATCAAGGTGGAATTAACTTTTTCAAAGGCCAGATACAGTGAGAAAATAATTTCGCCTATATTAGTTGGTCTACCCTCTTAAGGTATTGATATTCGTTTTTATCTTATTTATGTACTTCTTGATTAGAAATATGATAAGGACGAAAGAACCAGGTGCCACTACGTACGCACTCGGTTAAGCTTAGCAAAAAGCTGCCTCCAGTAAAGATTAAGCTTATTTATTCAAATACATTTCTTTGTCAAACCTACAAGTACGGAATCATGCTATCCTCAAAGTTGCACGTATGCAACGAATAACTCATAAATCTTAGAAATAAACAATTGGTTTGGAAAATGGATAGAACATGATTAGCTTGTTCAATTGCTTCTAATGTAATAAGAGAAAGACAAAGAGTTACGTACCTTGTTCCAAGAAAATGAGTTACTTGAATCTCAAAAATATAAAAAAATAAAAAGTAAAAAAATTGTTGTTTACAAGCTTACATAATTATTTATATTTTTTTTGACATGTCCTAGATAGTATATGTGTTCCACTTGTTGCTTGAAAATTAGAATGAGCCGATATTAACAGAATTACCAAGAATTATAATACATACAACTAAAAGTGGTGGCAGTCATCAGTTCAGTCCCAACATTCGATACCTAACGTATCCAATTATAAGGGAAATTTAGGTCAAAGAAATCATAATCATACCACACCCAATGCCAAACTGTCAATGTCAGTGATTTTACAGGGAACTTTCTGATCGACAGTTCTTTAATTTGACTTTAATTCGATGAACAATTCCTCTTTATCCTTAAACAAGCACGGGCAAGTTTATGATTTTACAAAAATGAAGTTTTTTTGGGTCACGTACAAAAATTAAGGGTTTAAGGAGTGCTTTTCTTAGTGCCAAAAACTCTTTCAAATAACAAATAAGTCAAATAGTAGTAGACGACAGCCCAAAAAAATTCCTCTCGCCTTTCCTCTCCCCTATGACCCAAACACCAAACCCTAGCTAAAGCTCCTCCAACAGCTAGCCTCTTGCTACGGCTTAGGATCGGCGGCAACCCCCTTTCTTCTCCCTCTACTCCTCTCCACCTCTTTGCCGCACCTCCTCCTTCTCCATCTCTCTACACACTATTTTGTGAGCAACCATCCAGGCCTTAATGGGGTGTCATTCTCAAAACTATCTCTACGTCGTAATTTCGAGATAGATTCATGCGCTTTGAGTCGGGCTTGTTGTTATGGTGGGTCGATGTGAAATCAAGTCATCGGATTTCACTATTAAAAATTTTCATAATTCGTGTTTTTGGGAATTTAATCATATTTTCTTTAGTTTTAGTTAGTTAGTTACAAAGTTCTATTTTTCGGAATTAGTCATTGAAAATTCGTAAACCTTCGAGATCACTTCAAATAGAGCTCGATCACACGAACGCATAGGCATAAACCGTTCGTGAAACAAAGTTGTAAGGAAGGAGAAATAAGCAAGCAAAGCCAGGGGTAAAATGGTATTTTGGACTATATAGGAGGCTCCAACGTTATTTGAGTAGCCTTACCCAATTTGGAATGTCAACCCGAGTTCACCTAGATTTCTTTCTCACGACTCTCGAAAACTGATATGTTTCTTAGCAATTTTTTTCAGATGTTTTTTTTTCAGTTGATTTCGACTTTGACAAACCTATCAACCATCCTAGATTGACACCTCTCTTTCCCAAGAACAACACCCAACCAAACTTCATCTCGTTTGACCTCTATTTCCGACGACTTGAAGCTCGATTGCTCTGAGCTATTTGGCTTGCGATCACGTGATTTCGTCCACCCTAATGTCACCTACCACAATCAGTCGACAACCCAGGAACCCAAGAAGAGATCCTTGGGTCTTGATCACTCATTGGAGCATCCAAGGAGGAGTGGCAACGCCACGAAACTCCTGCGATCCGTGACTTCCATGACGATTTCATCGTTCTTCGGCCAGTTTCAGACTGTGGCGAAGGTATGAAAGTTGCTCTCGGATGAGCTTTATTTCTTTGACTAGACCTAATCCTTTGTAATTGTTGGTCCACTCTCCGTTCTCAAAGCAGAGGAGGAAGGGTGGGCAGCAGATATCACGAGACCCTACACATGAATTAGCTTTCGATGTTGAACAGTCTCAATTTATGTGAATTCTTTCAAGGCAAGGGGCGGTCTGATTCGACATTCTTGAAACATGAGATATGTCCTACACTTGAAGAAGTACATTGAATTTTGAAAATATCTCGTAAATTCACTCGTTGTAATATATCTTATGGTGAAGTATGAGCCAATTTGGTGTTTGTTAGAAAATTCGTTGAGGTTTGGCCGCTGGCCGTCGCATGTTGCGGGGCGTGACCAACTACCTAACCTTGTCTTTCTAAGCTACTTGCGATGCCCTAAATCTGTTGTTTGAATCTAGTTTCATAAATGGTCAACACTTGATCTTTGTGGGAGGCGAAGATCCAATGGTTGAATCATCATGAAGTTACAGTATATTGTTATGTGATTAACTAAGGCTCTCAAGCACTTACGGATCAGAAATTCGACGTGCGGATCTTCCTGATTAGATTACGTAGGGTTGTCGACCTTACCGTTGAACACATTGACTGAAGGTTGACTTTTGGTTAACATGTCCTAAATCATTCTTAAATGATGAGGTTAGCATTACTAGAGAGCCAGTAGAGCCTTGTTGGCCTACTTTGCTCAACGTGCCATTATGGATGGTAGGTACCTTAGTTTGTGTGCATGTGGAACCATACTGGGATTTAAGTGTTTATTTGGCTTCTAGATGAGATTAATGATATGTATGATTGCTAGTATGAGGACAAGAGCAATGGACCATATTAGAATTATCTTGTAGAAATAGTATGTCTGTGTGACTAGATATTGGTTGGTCATGTGGAATTGATAATGTATGTGCCTTTAATGCAAATCATGTGGGTTGACGTATGATGTATGATGTAGGTTGTGTGATAATAAGATTGCACTATGTAGCAATGTGGTACATGGATGGTCCTGCTTGGTTGATTCGCATTGGGGGGATAACTACCTGCTTGGTTACATTGTTCTTAAGAGTGGTTCTGCTTGGTTAATTCGCATTGGGTGACCCACACTATTAGATGCATGCCTAGGGTTCTTCTTGGTTAATCTACATTGAAGGACCATAAGCATTCTAGCCTTTTTAAGGATTGTTCTTTTGAGTTGGTTTGGAACTCTATATCTTTAAATTCCATTGAGTTGTCTAGAATCCTACTTTGTACTTGATTCAGTTGAGTTGGTTCAGAGCCCTATATTTTTTGGATTCCATCGAGTTGGTCTGGAATCTTACTTTGTGCATGGTTCCATTGAGTTGGTCCTGAGCAATATATTGTTTAGATTTCATTGAGTTAGTCTAGAATCTTACTTCGTGCATGGTTCCGTTGAGTTTGTCTAATATTAGGATTCCATTGAGTTGGTCTGGAATTCTGGTTGTTGGATAGTTTTGTTGGAGTACTTTGGAATCTAATGAATCATGTGTGTTGAATTCCAATGAGTCGTTATGGAACTCTGTGTTGAATTCCAATGAGTCGTTTTGGAACTCTATGTTTTCTTGCTAGCCCATGCCATGAGAAATTTTTTGAAATCATTGCAAATACAAGATTTTTTTTTACTTTAACAAAATGGTGAACTACGACTGGCTTGATCCCTTCACCGGATACGTAGGCAATCTACTAATGGTTTGTTTTTAGCCATTTATCGGGATTGGGATGTGACAGTCAAAGTCGCCTTCTACAGGTTAGTTTCCACAATGATCGTGCACCCCCCCCCCAAGTTTTCAATGGCTGAATCGTTACCTGGTTTCAGATTTAAGTCCAATCTACCCTCCAAGGGCTTTAACTGTTGTGAATCTAGCTTATTTCAGTGATGGTTGTAGACCCATAGACAAATCTATAATCAAGTCGCCTTCCATGAACAAATATGTGACAATACACCTTACTGGCTCGTGATTGATGCAGATCCAGTTTCATAGCAAATGTTCGAGACCAGCGTGCCCTGCTTTGTCTTTGTGGAGAAAAAGCTGCCGATAATTTTCTTCTCGGCTTAGTTGTGTTTTGTGTATGTTTGTGTCGCCTATCGATTTGTGTGGCCTTACTTCTAAGTGATGGCTTTTGTATTCCTAGGTTTGGAACTGCCACCACTAATCTATTGTGGAAATCTATAGCGGCGGTTCTTGTGAGTTTTGTTGTTTTTTGTGGTTGCGATATAGAGTATTAATTAAGTTTGGTTGTGTGCTTATTCTCTCCAAATCAAGGATTTGATCACTAGAGAAGTTGTACTCAGTTGGCACCCTCGTATTTGTGTTGTAATCATATTTTTGTATCAGTGAGTTATAACTATTGCTTATGATGAAAAAGACAAAAAAGTCAAGAATATAGCCATAAGCACATATATAAATAAAATATTACTCCTAGCTATGAACTTAAGACGATACTTTTATACACACACACACACATACACTCACACACAAAGATATATTTATATTAAAGCGTTGGTGAAAAAACTAGTATCAAACATATCATTTATGAAATTTGAACCTAAAATACAAAACGGCAAGTCTTGTCATTTGGTAGTACATTGCTACCAAGTTGTCACAACTCAAGGAAACACTCATTAGCACCTCGTCACTGAATTTTAACGGTATGTTTCAGTGAGGTTTTTTAAATTTCAAGGTATTAAAGACAATTAAGTAAGGAATGAATTATAAATAAAATTAGATAAGAGAAATTAGAAATGTACCATATGAGCATTACAAAGACATGTGATAAGATCTGCAAACCCCTCTTACATGCATTTGCAATGCTCATATAATGCATTTCTATTCTCTCTTATCAAACATTTTGGGATCCTTCTCTTACTAACTTGACTTTAATCTTTTTGTGTTTGAAGTCTTGGAAGTCTCTCACGCAATCATAGTCATAAGAGCTAATTACTTATCTAGCCAGTATAGACTTAGTATTTAACCGATTGACGTAATGCATTCTACAACAATCCGTGATTATATATAAGTTGCCAAATATTTTAGTCCTAAGAAAGCCCATGCACAAACTATGGAGGTTTATATGCAATTGAAGGTAAGAACGTACCCTTTATATAATTGATAAGTTTTCAACTCAGAAATACAAAAGAGAATGGTTGTTATGAATAGAGTAACCAAAATTAGGATTTCTCAATCTGATGCCAGTTTTCCGTCACCATAACACACTCCACAGCGAGATTGTCTCGATCTGACCACGTGTAAACGCCCCACCAGAGTCGTCGTTTGTCCACCCTTTTGTCCACAATCTAAGACTCACGTGTTGCACACAGCGACGCATAGACTGGTCAAACCGCCGACCGGTAATATAATCGGACGGCTAGGAACCGAGCAAGATCAGGGGTCAGAAAACCCTAAAGTAATGGTGGGCAAATGTGATCCAAAGCTCTAGGGGTAAGTGGTACCCACAGGGCATTCAGTGGAGAAGGAGAGGGGAATTGGGGTGGGGGGACGGGTGCACCGAGGAGCAGGTAGGCCCGCGCCCAGGTGGGACGCATAGTGCTTGGTGTGAGTGTGAGGGAATTTGGGAATGTTTATATATACCAACACTGACTGAAGATGTGTCAACGTTAGAGAGAGAGAGAGAGAGTTCTGCAAATGCGTACAAACTGAAACTATAAGGGAGAGAGTGTGGTGCCTGTGTCTGTGTGGGAGACAGAGACAGTAATGCAAATCTTTGACCGATAACTTTTTTCCACCACAGATATTTTTCTTGACTTGAAGATAAAAACTAATTTTCCATTTAACATCTCGAGGAAGGGGGTAAGATTATACATGGATAAACATTCTGTACAGTATAAATATCAAAAGACGTGAATGTGTAAAGGATATGTTGATTATAGAGACATAATATATAATATGTATATATATATATGTATATATATCCACGTTTCAGTCCAGTTGTACCTTTTTCGGTTGAAACCCTAGTCTATCGTCTCTGATTAAGTTATTATCCTAGTTTTCTTCTCCACATTTTATGCATAACTTGAGGTCAACAATGGTTTTCGACTACGATTCTATTTGATTGGTAGTTGTCTATTTACTCAAAATATGTTTTATGTTCGATCTATGCAAAGAAATGATTTTATTTTAGGAAATTTTAACAAAATATTCTCGGTACTGTTCATTTTTAATAAAAAATTATATTTTTACCTTTAATTGGTACTATTCACTATACCTTTAAAAATGATTTTTTTATTAAAAGAGAAGTTTTTTTGAACTTTTCTTTAGTTTTTCTTTTATTTTTTATGGAGTTAAATTGTTCCACTGTAAATTCTTTCTGCGTAGATATTCTAGTATTTGTTAAAAAATAAATAGGTTTATTTACGTTGGAGTTTTGGAAATAATTGATCAATGTAAATTCTTTTTAAGTTGTCCCTTTTTAAATTCTTTGCCAAGAAACCTTTTCAATTTGGTCGCCAAGCAACTTAAAAGACACTTCCAAATTGGAATTTGAGATTGGCTTTTGAAACCGAGATAGATACAATTGGAATATGGGGTATCTAGTATGTTCTTGTTGTTTATTGGGTAATTTGAATCGTTACTCACATAAATCATTGGGATTTGTGGTTGTGATCTACCTGAGTACCTAGGCGTGAAATTACCCGAGTAACCGAAAGCTTCAACCAAATTTGGGCATTATTGAAGGGGCAACATTTCTTGATTCAATAAGTAATGGAGTGTTCGATCTACCATGAGTCCCCGATATTGCTCCATTGAAAATATACAATACTTGGAATATGTGTACTGCTAGCTCTTCATCAACAAGCCAATGTAAATAACTACATGAGGGACAAAAATAAACCTAATGAAAAAAACCGACCGATTGCTTTTGTTTAGTAAAATCTTTTGGTATAAAAATCAATGGTATGTTTGTTAAAAATAAAATAAAATAAAATAAAAAATCAATGTTATGACAGGCAGAAAGAAAGAAAAAACCGAAATATTATAATTTTAAGGAAGATGGCTGGAATTGGTATTTGAGGCAGCTAGCATAAAAGCTTCTTTAGTTATCCACCTTATTTTTAAGTTATTAATAGATGAAGGAAGTGTAAATTGCTATTAATCTGCATGTCTTAAAATTGTAATGGGGTGCCACTTAGTACTACGGTCCAGTGGTATCCTTCTTCACTTGTAAGTGAGAGGTCTTAGGTACGATTCTCGTCAAAGGATCAAACCACATTATTGCTAGCTCATTATGAGGCTTAGCCCACTCCCCCACCCTCTTAGTTTAGATAATATTGTTTGTTAAAAAAAATTGTAATAGGATAGACGAATAATTTATATTTAAGATACAATATCAATAATAAAACACATGTTATAAAATGTATAAATTGATAATAACATGTGTCAGCGTTATAGTTAAATCAAGAAAATTATCGATTAATTGGTTGAGATTGTGAAAATGTGAGGACAAAGTTCCACATCGGTGACAGGCCAAACCATACAAAAACTTATAAGAGGTTTGACTATTCTTCACATTGCCAATTGGTTTTATGGTGGAACCTCAATTTTTTTTTCTTCATAATATCATAGCAGGTTGGCCCACCTGTAAAGCCCAAAGGCCACATGTGTCCCACCCATTTGTGTTGTTCATGTATTAGACTTGAAAATTCGCCACACGTCAGGGGGCATGTGAAAGTGTGAGGATAAACTCCCATATGGATGAGAGACCAAACCATGTAAAGACTTAAAAGAGGTTGAAATACTCCATATATTATCAATTGATTTTATGATGTAATCTCAACTTTCTTCAAGAGTTAAATTTCTTTCATGCATAGGTGCCTCTACGTAGTGTGAATTAAAAAATGTGCATGTAAAAGTACTGCAAAAGGCGCTAGGCCACATCCATTCACATTGAACAATGATGGTACTGCAATTTGTGGGGCACGTATATATATGTTCAATATGTGTTCATATGATGATTTCTTGTTGCATGGCTGAAATTAGAAATCACTTTGATACATACAGGCTCTTTATCCAAATGGATTTCTATTTTTTGAAAAAAAATAATAGGGATTAGATGTGGAGTTCACTTTACATCGAATTTCAAGGATTCGAATCGTTTATTTTGTAAGTCTCGATTTATAGATCATCCTTGCAAAAACTCAATTCAATCCGAAATCATCTGCCTATTTAATTATCAAGATCAAATTTCATTGTTTCTTGTATAACAAAGTATATGTTCATTTC
>JAOTRO020003305.1:0-16168 GCA_028566515.2 Pyracantha coccinea | reverse complement strand
CAAGCATACTTGAATGACCTTTTGTTCATCTCAGCGGCTTCCTTCTCGAACCTCTCAATCACACGCTTGTCAATACCTCCAAGCTTGTAGATAAGATGACCAGTGGTGGTCGACTTGCCGGAGTCGACATGGCCAATGACCACAATGTTGATGTGAAACTTCTCTTTACCCATGTTAAGTAACTAGAATTTACCTGCACCCAATACATGCAACACGAATTAAATCAACAGTTCGATATCACTATAAGAAAACAAGAATTCAAAATAATAATAATTGTAATCTCTTTCAAATTTAATCAAATACAATAAGTTTGTTCTTTAAAAAACAAACATTAAATTTTAATTAGTAATAAATAATTCTCAAAATTTAATTAATAAAAAAAAATTAAACTAGAATAAATTCTCAAAGTTTAATTAACAACAAATTAAATCATATGGTAAAACAGTTGATTCATATAACATCTATGATTATTGTAAAAGTAAATCTTTTACATACGCATCAACTAAATTCAATAACATAAAACATAAATCAGATGTATATCATATAAAAATAGCCATCTGGGTAATCCAGAAAAAAAAACGCAATAAAAGCTTTAAATTTGGTTTGAAAATTTAATCAATCGATCCATAACATAATAAACTAGAGAAACACCATCATCGAGTTCTTGAATTATAATAAAGGAGAAACGAAAGAAACAGGCATCGACAGAGCCATAAACAAATCCAGATGAACGAGAACAACATCAAAAGGCAGCGATGAACAACGATTGCAGTCTCAAATCTACAGAAAACCGAAAGTGAATAGACAAGGAGGAGAGAAAATACCTCTCAGATCTGGAAGCTCGAACTCTTGGTTCAAGCGGGAGCGGCAGAGGCAGTGAGAAATGAAAGCGTAGGGTTTTGAGGCGCAACGTGACTTATTTATAGGCTGAGGGGGTTTGGGAAAATGTTTAGGGTTTGCGTTGGAGGCCGCTTTGCCGGTTTACTTGTTTGCCCCTGGTTGGTGTCCGAAATGACGAGTTTGACCTCCTGGTTTGCCCTTCAGGTAAAGAAGCCAACGTAAATGTTGGACTTTTAATTTTTGGTCGCACAATGTTTGGCCGGTTTTATTTACCCTCAGAAATTGTACTATAGTACAATGAATCCGGATCCTTGCCGGATCCTCTTTGTGAGGATTATAAGGATTTGTGAATCGTGTATGTTCATCGTATATCGTATGATCATAAATTATTTTAAATATTTTTATTTAAAATTAAACACAAATAGTATCTGACAAAAACTAACATCATAGTATACAATGAATAGACACAATTTACAGATTCTCATAATCTTTTCCAAAAGGATTCGGAGAGGATCCTGTTGGTAGTACATTGCCCATAAATTTCCAAATTTGGGAATCTTCTTTGTATAAGAATACTTATATAATTCAAATACTTAGAACAATTTTTTTTTTTTTTGGGTAAATGGGATTCAAAATGATCGCCAACGAGAAATTTTTATTAAAACAAACACACACTTACAAACCAAACAAAGGCTCAATTAATTCCTAGAAACAAACAAAGAATAGGCTTAAAATAAAGACAACACAGAAAAAGAGCCCAACAACAGTGAAGCCCAAACAAAAACGAACAACCGAGAACCATCCACTGTGGTCGCTACTGCTGATCTGAGAATCAACCAGCCACCCGATCCTCCATCCACCGTAGATTATCCCCTCCGCAGGCGCCACCTGCACACAGCCATCAATAAAAAAACTGTCGGCGAGCTGCTATATTGGATTCTTTAGAATAAATTCATTTAGTTGAAAGTGTTGTTGGACAATTTGGGCGAAGGAAAATACATTGGAATTGCAACACACACGAGTGCGAGCTGCTATATTGGATTCTCTTCATAGAGCATCGAGGGCTGAGTTGTAAAGCCATGATCTGCAAGGGATTGGATCACTCAAAACATTTATTTTCCACAGATGATTTGGAATCGTAAACATTTTGTTATGTCATGTTATTATGCTCAACTTCTAAGTAATATTAATAATTCTGACAATTCTTTTTTTTTTCTTCTCAAAAGTAATATTAATATAGAATAAATATGTAAAAGAGAAATACTACATTTGACCCCAAAAAAAATATTACATGATTATAATCCTTATAAACAATATAAAGAAATGATAAATATTAGTCTTATAATTTCAGTGAAATAAACGAATAATATGTGTCTTATAATTTGAGTGAAACGGACAATAGTAAAACCATGTGATGTTACTATGACCCAGATGGACCTAAAATTACTCTATCATGCGTATCCACATAAGAGAATGACATATGTGTGCTCTATAACATCCTAAAAAAATAACACATTGTAATGAGTTTTAACTTGTCACAAGTGTACGTACCTAGTGCCACATCCCAATCTCAACTCCACCGTAGCACGATATTGTCTGCTTTGGGCCCCGACCACGCCCTCACAATTTTGTTTCTAGGAACTCACGCGAGCAGAACTTCCCAATGAGTCACCCATATTGGGAATGTTCTGACCCCATACTCGCTTAACTTCGGAGTTCTTACGAAACCCGAAGCCAGTGAGATCCTAAAAAACCTTGTGCTAGAAAGAGATGATCATGTACATATAAAGGCCTAGAGGATCATATTCTATGGACGATGTGAGATCTACACCCAAGACATGTTTTGTGAGCTCACATGAATTGACTTGATTTCGGCTTTTGAGAATCGGATTGGGCTTACGGCTGGTTTGGTATTGCTGTGCTTTGAAAAAAAGCTGTTGTCAGAATAAGCAGCTGTGAAAAAAAGCTGAAGCTGAAAGTTTACCAAACACAAAAATGATCCCAGTTTTATTTCACAGCAGTTTTTTTTTAAAGCACCTCAATCCCAAACGGGGCCTTAAAAGTCTGGGCTGACATAAAAATTGGGCTTTGGGGCTTTTGTTGGCGGCAGATTGACCTTTTGGGTCACGCAGCCCGCTTTCGCTTTTCCTTTTTTAAAGAAAAAAAGAGATTAAAAGGAGGAGAAAACTTGAGGAGCCAGCCAAAGACTCCTGATTTCCACTGAGTACCGAGAGAGTGGGTGTGAAAACGAAGACAATCATCAATGGCGGGCGTATCGCTCAAGTGCGGCGATTGCGGGAGTCTGCTGAGGTCGGTGGAGGAAGCCCAGGAGCACGCCGAGCTCACCTCCCACTCCAACTTCTCTGAGTCAACCGAAGCTGTTCTCAACCTCGTCTGCTCCTCTTGCAGCAAACCATGCCGATCCAAAACCGTATATATACTTCCTGGCTCTTTCTTCCTCAATCGAATTTTGAACTTTTTTTTTCTCCTTAATTTCACATTTTTTTCTGGATTTGCTTGTCTGGGTCAGTAGAATTTCAGCTTAGTTTTCATATACATTAGTTGGATTAAGATATTTGATGAATTTGCTTGTGAATTTTGGAACTTTTTATCGGATTTTATTCTCTATCTGAATTTCCTTTGTTTTTTTCTTTCTAATTTCGCCTTTTTAGTGATTTGTTTATCTGGGTCGGTATAATTTTAGCTTAATTTTCACATGCATTAGTTGGAATTCAGTATCTTTATTGTTGGATTAAGATATTTAATGGATTTATCATTGAATTTTGAAACTGTTTATTTTATTTCTGGTGGATTAAAATTCAGTTTCATTTGGATTCGAGAGTTTTTTTTAAAGATCTTTTGGTTATTTGGGGTTGGAGAATGAGCAGTGTGGTATTACAGCATAGGTTTATGTTCGGTGGATTGAAGATTAGACTAATGTTGTCTTGGCAATAAAGCAAATTGTTTTGGTGCTTTGATTGTGCAGGAAAGTGATTTGCACACCAAAAGGACTGGGCACACCGAGTTTGTTGATAAGACTGCGGATGCAGCTAAACCAATAAGTTTGGAGGCTCCAAAGGCGAGTCCTTCAGGGTCCGATGAGGCTGTTGGTGCAAGTAGCCATGCGGCAGAAGGTACTTCTTCCAGTTCAGTGTGAAGTCAAAGCATGGAATTTGTAGTTTTGTATTTTGAAAGGCATTTAATTTTTAGGAATAGGTTGTTATTTGTACAGTTTTGGGTAGATGCTACATTACTGTATGAGTTTGTTGAACCTGTGTGATGATAACTAGAGGTTTGTTGTTTGGATGCTGTGGGACTGTTATTTTCCTTGTGTTTTTTGTGCATGGCTTCTTGCTGTTGGCAAACCGGTTTTGTTTGAAGGGGCTTTGTTTCCTTTTGGATTGATTTTGTACCTTCAGTAGTAGATGGAATTTTCTTACAATAGCATGCCTTTCACACTGGTTTTATATTTTCTTAAGATAGACTGTGTATCTAATTGATAGTCAAATTAAGAGTCATACACGTAGTTCTAATTGTTGTTTTGTTGTTGGTCTTTCTTCCTATGGAAAATATTAGTGGTCTTTCTTCAAAATTATTCATCAGGAAGTCTGTCAGCAGCCAGGCTTAAAACTAATGGTTGTAGATCAACATGGAAAATGAATTTAGTTTTTCTACTCAATTCCTGAGTCAGGCTTTATAACCTGTCTATATATGAATGGAAACATACTGCGATTGTTATAATTTTTTTCTTCATGGTTAGTTATTTTTGCTAGTCTGGTTTATTAATTCGATTAGTACCTGATTTATTCAATATTTTTCATCTAGAAATGGTCATTCCAGAGGTTGACAAAAAGCTGCTTGAGGAACTTGAAGGAATGGGCTTTTCAACAGCGCGGGCAACCCGTGCACTTCACTATTCTGGTGAGCTGATGAAAAAAATTAAAATCTCTTTGAAGCTGACATTGAAGCTTCTGTCTCTGGGCTTGCTATTAGTGGCTTTATTTTTCTTTTCCCACTATTTTGTTCCTCTGACAAAGATGATGGGTTCTTAGAATAATTTTGAGGCTTGTCATATCTATTATTTGGAATATCGCCACTTATAGGGGTTAAGTGTTAAAAAATCTGATGTTAACTTTTGTTGCTAGATCTGAGGAGATGTCTTCTTGAGTAGTAATTTAAAAAAAAAATAAAAATCAAATATTAGAGTTTGATAGTGTCACAAGTTAGCTGGAGACTGCTTTTGATGTTCCTCTGATGTTTAGGATCCAGCTTCATTTGTTTATAATTTCTGGGCTGTTCTCTCTCCAGCTGCCATTACACAACTGACGGTGGATTATATGAAATAAAACATATTCTATTTACATAGAGGAAATGGAATGAAGACGCCTATATGAACCCATAAACATAGGCTGCAAAGAGAAAAGCACCAGAATTATAATTTATGAAAGTTGCTCCTGTGTATCATTTTAGTTTTCTTCTCTTATTCTTTTCTTTCTCTTTCTTGATTTAAAATGATTGGATGGAAAACCTATTGTGAATATTTAGTTGATTGGATTTGGATCCCACAGTTTATGCAATTCTTTGCATTCTGCTATCTCCGGTTCGTTTGGTAAAACTGCCTAGCAATAGTTGTTTGATCGTCTATAGGGTTGTGGGCTTGTGAATTTTCCTTTTGAAACTGTTACACATGATATAAGTTTATGATCTTACAATTTCAATTCTCTCAGCCTATAATTTTGGGGGTTTTTAGGTAACGCAAGCTTGGAGGCTGCTGTCAATTGGGTGGTTGAACATGAGACTGATCCGGACATAGATGAAATGCCTTTGGTATGATACATTTATTTTGCTTGATAAGATATGAAATATTTGCATCTCTCTCTCTCTCCTCTCTCTCTCTCTCTCTCTCTCTCTCTCTCTTTCTTCATGCAAAAGATTGGATGGAATAGGTAGGTACTTGATGACATTAGTTATGTTTGACATCATATCATAGTGGTAGCATTTATACAAATAAACTTCTGTAAATATATTTTTTGGAAGCTCTCAAATTTCGGGTTGAAATTTTCTCATGCATTATTTTGCTTCAAGCAAAGTCCAGGAATTGTTTCTTTGGTTTGTTGTTGTGGTGCTCTTTGAATAACGTTAGAAGGCTAGGAATATGAACTTCTTGAGTCTTTGAGGAGTCCTGTAATAAATGGTGTTGTAAATTCTGTTACTAATGCAAATTTTAATTTAATTCTAAAACAAATATATTTTTTTGAATTTTGAACTTCTCTCCTGCATCAGGAGGTGAAAGAAAGGTTATGAGGAGAGATTGGTGGTAGGGATAATTTATGTTCATTAAGACTTATGATTGTTTGTGCTCAGGTACCAATCAACAGCAAAGTTGAGGCTCCAAAACCTTCTCTCACACCAGAACAATTGAAAGCCAAGCAACAAGAGCTTAGGTAGTGTTTCTTTATGCATGCATTGTTAGTGTCACTAATGGCTTCATTTCGTTTAGATACAAAAAGATTAAATTAGATTCGATCATCTTGATACCAAAGTTTTTGCTGATTTTAGTTTGCTGCTTGTCAGAATATTTATCTCATTCTTTTTCATGGATGCTGTAGTTCCAGTTCTGCATGTTGAAGCTGATAATACTAGGATGTGCAAGGTTTAGGTTTAGATTGAAGTTCCTGTTTTCTGCTTTCATCTTATAACTGACAGCTAACTAATCGCTTGAAAATTCAGTCCCCCTAGTTGGAAATTGTACTCTGCTATTTGAACCTTTTACATTAACAACTGGTTGTTCACCAATCCATTGATTTGGGGGTAATGCTCGTGCTAGGGATTTTGATTTCAAATTTCCTTGTACTTGAACTTATCTTGTTGGTATCTTTCCAAAATCTGTAATGCTATGTTTGCAACATTTGAAATATAAATCCTATAGTTTTGGGACAATGCGGTTTTGGGAAAATACTCATGTTTAAAAATTGCTTTAGACTTGATCAGTGCTTCTCACTACTTAACTTTTGTCTTATAATTCTTTCCAACCAACCTCAAGGGAGAAAGCTCGCAAGAAGAAAGAAGAAGAAGAGAAGAGAATGGAAAGAGAGAAAGAAAAGGTACTTTTAATGTCTGCCCTCTTGTCCATAATTGCATTGCAGGAGTAACCTTTTCCAACTGTATGTATGTGTATGTGTCACCATTAAGTATTGTTCCTTTTTTACCACAAAAGACAAATTGTTGGACATGCTTTTCCTTCTTCACCATTAAGTGTTGTTTCTTCATGTTCCCCTATGAAGAATTTTAATTTTAATTTTGACAATTCATAAGATTTCCCCTTATTTTGTTAATATGATGTCAATAAAAGAATTGGCTTTTTCGATGAGGTCCTTTTTTAGCTTGTGCAATTCAAGAAGAACATATGTTTAAATTTTAGTATTCTAGATATTTATGCTCATTGCTCAAGTATTTCTGGTGGATTCATTTACTTGAAAAAATTATGAGGAACCTTCAGAAGCTAGGACTATGTGTACAATATATAATACAGCCTCTCAATTTTCAATTCTACTAGTGTTTTGATCAAATGTAAATAGATTCCTTTTTCTCTGTATGTGGTTCTTCAGGAGAGGATTCGAGTGGGCAAGGAACTCCTAGAAGCAAAGAGAATAGAAGAAGACAATGAAAGAAAAAGGTTTTATCTTCATTTACTGAATCTTTTGTGTTACATCTTGTGCTTGTTTTCCAATCTACCATTTAATGACATCAAATGCCTTTTTCCCTTTCATTACCTGAATTCGTCTTCCACTGGCATGGAAATGTTTCTTTGTGATAGGATTATTGCTTTACGAAAAGCAGAGAAAGACGAAGAGAAAAGAGCTAGGGAAAAGATTCGTCAAAAGTTGGAGGAAGATAAGGTAAAGATATGGTAAAGATATGTTTAACCACTGTGTTTAATATTGTACAAAAGTTTTCAGTACTAAGTTTTTGGGTGAGTATCGTATTGTCAGACGTGTCCTTGCAGTGTTGTTTTTAACGGGCTTTAAGTGCGATTTGGTAAATTTGCATTCTTTAATTATGTGTTTAAAATATTCCTCTAGGAGACCCGTGAGCCATACCAGAAGTATGTCTTTTGTTTTGTTTTTCCAAATCAAGTCTGAATTATATTTGCAGAAGAAACCTTACATTGAGCTAAACAGACAAAGAAATAATAGGTAGATAAAAAAGCATTGTTTGAACTCTTAATTCAAGGAACAGAATGAGATTCTGAGAAAAGTAGGAGTTAGTGTGAAGGCATATATAAGTATATCCGTACCAGGCATGTTTGACATTGAAATCCTGACCTATCTTGTAGGGCTTACGGAGTCTGGCTTACAATGGAGACTCTGAATATCTTCATTCAGATTTTAGAAACTTTTGCAAGACTTTTCGTCTTTGGTCTCATTTTATTGGTTTATTTGTCTCTTGCAGAGGCACAAAGACCTCTTCAGATAAAAAGGAGAGATAACTAGTGAAAGGATTGTATTTAATGGTGCACATGCCATTGAATTAGACATTTTTAGTTGGCATACAAGTACCCTACTTTTGTGCACTGGAAAGTATGTGAAAGTGGGACCGATTGCATATAAGTCGAGTTATAACGTGCACCCAATGAATTCCCATAGTTGTTCATATAAACAGCTAATCTGAATATTGTGTTTCCTTTCATATTTTGAACTTAATATATAGCAGAAGGGTTAACTAGCATGCATCTTGAATGCATTCAGATTCGTGTAAAGAAGATACCCACCTCTAGCCCACGCCTCCTTTTAAAGTTTATTGAAAACACTCACAAACTATGATGGGTTTACAATTAAGCCTTGTGATCATGGCTTTACAACAAAGCCTTGCTATATCTCACGTGACAAGTAATGAAAGAATCAAGGGCCCAAAATATCCCATTTCTCTGTTTAGCATTTTAGGAATTGCTTCCCCTTGTCAATCTATCTTGTTATTTTTTTATAAAATAAGAAATCAGTTTTCGTCTTTCTTCATCACTCTTCACAGGCAGAGAGGAGGAGGAAACTTGGGTTGCCGGTAGAGGATCCTTCAACTGCAAAACCTGCTGCACCTGTTGTGGAAGAGAAAAAGGCATGAGCTTGTTTGTATATACTATTTGCCTAGTGAATGCCATTCAGAAATTGTTTGAAATCTGTAGTAATGTCATTTCTGTCGTATTTTTGTATCTAACGTGCAGAGCTTTTTGCCTATAAGGCCTGCCACAAAAGCAGAGCAAATGAGAGAATGTTTGCGATCTCTCAAGCAGAATCACAAGGTAAAAACAGTTGCCTGTAAAGTCAAATAATTCATTAGGAAAGAAACAATATTATAATTTCTTCATATTGAGCAACTTTCGAGAGAACCACATACAGTTCTGGAACAAGACAAGGTTTGATAGAGAGGACCAACTTGGATAGAACTGTTCACTATATTGAAGGCATTTTGAAGGAAGAAAAGGATGAAAACTTCCATATTTTGTTCAAGTTGAAGGTTATTCATGAAGAAACGTTATCTCTAATAATCCCCACAAAAATGGTAGGATTAAAAGGGACAACTTTTCTTCATAAGTAACCTTCAACTTGGACAAAAATAGGGAAATTGTCATCTATTTCTCCCTTCAAAATGCCTTCAGTATAGTGAATAGTCCTATCCAAGCTAATCCTTCCTCTCTAACAAACAAGGCCCAAAAATTAAGTGTCAATTGCTTATTTAGGACTCATTTGGTGTCTAGGATTGAATTGGAATGGATAACTTCAAGATATATTGAAGGTAGAGGAGAATGATTTTTTATTTTGATAGGATTAGACATGAAGAAAAACATCTCCGTCCTAATCCAACCATTTTGGAGAGGATCGGAATGGATAAATTTTCTTTTTAAGTAATCCATCTCCTACCTCCAATTGGTCACAATTTTTTAAATATCCTCCGTCAACTTACCTAAATAGTGGCTTATTCTTTCCTTTCCAATCCTCCATATACGAAATGAGGCCTTGGTTATTTTTTGATGTCACTCACACACTGACCCTTGAGTTTAACCGAAGTTGCTTTTTGAAATGATAAAAAAGAAGCAAACAAAAATGCAGAATAATATTGCTTGAAAAGAACTGCTCTCATTATTTATCTTTTTAAAGTTATGTTGTATGGATTGTGGACAATGGCCTTACCTATTTCTGCTTTCTGTGTGTAGGAGGACGATGCAAAAGTGAAGAGAGCATTCCAGACTCTTTTAACTTTTGTAGGGAATGTTGCCAAAAATCCTAATGAGGAGAAATTTAGAAAGATACGACTCACTAACCCATCTTTCCAGGTAGAACAACCTATCTTGCACAGAAACAGCTCACTTTTAAGTCCAATCTTTCCCGTTATAGATTTTTGTTCTCCTTCCCCTTCCCTGTTAAAGTTTGCGTACACCGTAGTCACCACACTATCAACTATTAATTTATACTTAGACCTATCGATGGATCGGGATCTGATCCGAATCCGATGTGATAATATTACAAACTAAAACCAGTAATCGGATTATGATCGAATCTGGTATCCAGTTACTCTTTCAATGTCCATGTTTCTTGTTTTGGTCAGTAACTTGTGTGTCTTTTCTTTTGTTGTCAAATCACTCACTGCCCACACAGGAAAGGGTTGGCTCACTAACAGGCGGCGTCGAGTTCCTTGAGTTGTGCGAGTTTGAAAGATTGGAAGGGGGCGAGTTCTTGTTTCTTCCCAGGGACAAGGTTGACCTGGCAGTGCTGAACTCAGCTGGGTCTGAGCTCGACTCTGCAATCAAGAATCCATTTTTCGGTGTCCTTTAAGTTAAAAAGATTGATGTTTGGATTTGTTTATTACAGCACCAATTTGTCCATGATTAAAATATTGTTTACTGCTAAAAATTTGCTTATCATAATAAACCTAAGACGGTTACCAACTAACTTTTGGTCCAGCGCATATTTCTCTTCTTTAAATTGGAAGGTTTCCTAAACTCGAATTCCATGCTTCCATTGATTAAAGTTTACCTCACCGGTTTTTGTTATTATACCTATTTTGGATTAAATAAAAACTATTCAATCTGTAGGAGTGATTTTAAATCAGTCCTAGTTGGTTAAAACCTTTATATAACCATCAAATGTTTTGAAAATTAGACATCTGGGTTATAGTGTTAAGTGATAAAGTGAATAAATTTTGAAGTGTGTTTTTGTCCCATTTGTATGGAGCCTTGAATATCTAAATTTGCCTTTTTTTCCATAAACTATTGTTTTACCACTAGAACTATTGTCACAGTTAAAATTAATCTCCTGAACTATTTTTAAGTAAGTTAATGGTCATAGTTTATAAAATATGATTTAAATAGAGATAGAAGTTGAAACACTCAGCAAATTAAACGGTTGTAGGCTTGAGAAACGAAAGTCTAAGTGTATGTTGTTGTACATGTTTTTTTACATAATTGACAGGGAATTCATTTTCACATTTTTCTAGTTAGATCGAGATGATGTCTTCTGTATAAGTTTACTAAAGCTTAAGAGATAGACTAATATCATAAACTTGCAGTATACTCGGATTAGTAGGATACACCCACCTCTTATAAGTGCATAAAAATCTACAATTGCTGCTCATATTAAAAAAAAACAGAAGTTATTATCTCCTAATTAACCTAGTCACAACTCATCTTCACACATTTGAGTAGTTAAACTTATACCTAATGACAATCTGAATTTTTTTTCCATTAAAAGGGCTACAAAATTATATAAGTCAACAAAAGAAATTAAAATGGTATCGATACATTATTATTCAAAATTTAGAAACAACAATTACCTACTAAAATTAATATTTTCCCTTGGATTCTCAATCAGAATCGATTAAACAAAAGACAACGATTACCTACTAAAATTAATATTTTCCCTTGGATTCTCAATCAGAATCGATTAAACAAAAGACAACGATTAACCCCATCTTTTTCTATTTCCAATGTTTGCCGTAATGTGTAATTTACATCCAAAACATACTTCTCACGTTTTTGTTCATTGTCAATATGCCAATAAACCAACCATGAAATGCATTGAGCAAATTTAGAATTTCCAACCCTCCAACTATGGTAATAAATTTATTAATTGGGCGATATTGTGGAGGGTTGTTCAAAGATAAGGTTTAGGCTTAGGATTAGGGTTAGGGTTAGGGATAGGTTTTAAAATTCTTATCTATACCACGCATGTCTCTCATTTTTCTCTATATGTTGATTCTGCAATCTTTCCTGTTCCTTTCCTTTGCTTCATGTTTTTCTTTTTTCGTTTGCTACTGTATGGCAAGTTAATTTTGGTAATCTTTCTGTTTGTTATATGTATGGCAAGTTAATTTTGGTAATCTTTGTATATGTTGACCAGTACGATTTGCTTGATCACTATATATATGATGTACACAATGTAAAAAAAAGCATAGAACATTTACATTTATTCTCGTCTCCAAACCTATAAATACTTTGAAGTATAAGCTTTGGAAATAAGGCTCTACGTGCATGGCGACATACATTTATTTATTTTACGCTATTATTGTCGGGAATTAAACTCAAAACTTTAGGTGCACCAAAGTGTTAAAACTACATTTCTTCAAACCAAGCATTTATAGTTTGTGTTTTTAAAGTAAAAAAATTAGCATTCATCCTTTATCATTTTTTGTGGATTTTCAAGTGGTGTTGGCGTTTGCTACATGTCTACAATTTAGGAAATTTCTCTCATAGCCACTACTCATCTCCACAAACTTGAGTAGTTATACATACTTATAATTTATTCCCTTGATTCCAGAAAAATGTCATTAGTTTTCTACAAATTTTAATTAAAAAGTAGATGCAAAGTATTCAACAATATTTAAAGTGTGAATAAACAACCCTTGTATAAACCACAATGTATATTGTCCATATTTTGAGTTGTCAAAGTAAATTCACTAATATTAATCATCAGGAACAAAAAACAATTAATTTGCAACATGAGAAAGTTTAAACTTTTATTTATTTATAACAATGATATATTACATCAACTAGAGATGGAAGAATAAATTTGTTTCAACTTGTCATCCCCAAAATTTGAATTTAAGACCTCTCACTTACAATTGAAGATAAATATCACTAGACCGACCATTGAACTAGGTGTCATTTTATTCCAAACTTACGAAGGAGCAGCTGCCATGGCAGAATCGCCTAACCTCATCGCCATAACCGTAGGTGATGTCCTTCATCTCGTCTTTATTTTAGGCCGAAACTGAAATCGGCGTCCTCACCATCCCTACTACGTACTGTCTTCAAAGTCGCTTCCCATATCAGTAGAACATCTTTGGCAGGTTTGTTAGCAGCAAGGAGCCATGGATTTTGATATTATTATGAGAAGAACCAGCAGCTTGCAGATTGGGATTATACAATAAATGGCGGTGTTTGGCTTTGGGTGAAGCCCGACGCAGGGTTTGGGTTCGATTTGCTGGCAGATACAGAGAGTAGTTGGGTGAGGTTTGTTCGAGGAGGATTAGGGTTTCGTGCTGTCATTTGAGTAGCCATGACTTCGCACAGGAAACACTGGCAGTAGCTAAACATGGAGGGGTTCGATGCCGCCTTGGACTACAGTGTTACACAGGAAACACTGGCAGTAGCCACATGGCGTGGCCTTGCCCTCAAGTTATTTCTAACTCAAGTTGGAGTCCAGCCATTCTCCTCTGCATTTTAGTAAATTACAAAATATATCAATAAAAAGTTGCAGAAAATTCAAACTAATTTACGAATAAATAATTAAAAAAACCCTAAATTAATTCAATGTATAAATTAAAAAATTCAACAACTTTTCCATCCTACGAAATTATCAAAATCAAATCAAAACCATAAGAAACAGAACCAAAACCTTGAACATTTCTTGAAAAGCATGCTACGTCCATGAGCATTGCGTAGATTTCCTCCTCTCCGAGATTGCTTGCAATCTCCTTGCTCCTGGAGTAAAAATGATTAGTTAATTAAGCAACATAATTAGATAAATAAATATAAAAAAACACAATCACCGCACCTAACTTGTAAATTTAGTGAAACATTCATAATATAAAAAATGCTCTTCGGTTTTTTTATTTTAAAAAGAATAAGTTTATTAAATAAGGGCAAAATTACTAAAAATCAAAAGAAGACAACCCCATGTAAAGAGAGTTACTAACTATTTTTTATTTTTATTTTTTTTAAAATCGTAAACTGCTGTAAATTAAGTTTGTATTCAAATAAAAACCAAAATATCCAAAAAATAAGATTAAACTAAAATTATGCTAATTGGCAAGAGGCTAGTAAAATTATATATGACCAGATCAACTCTAACTAGGTTTAGCCATGAACAAACCTAGCCTGCTTATTATACAGAAGAAGAAAAAACATCAATTATCAGATCCAGTGACCACACAGTCTAGTTTAGAAAAAACACAAATGACATTGATCAAGACCTAAAAGGCTAAAAGCACGGGATGAAGAAAGGAAAATACTTCTGGTGAAACCCCCAATCCCATCCTTGAAAACTTGCGCACCGTACAAGTTATCTATCTTTTAGAAAAATAAATTTTAATGAAAAGATGCAAATGAACTTTCCTAAAAATATTTGAAGATTTAAAGTTGGCGAATACATAATTCATCAAACCTTCGTAGAAATTTTGTTTTCTCAAATAAATTTGTAGAATTTTATGGAGTTTATAGTCAATAAAAACCATTAGAGATAGCATGATGATCAATCAACTTAGATTAATTTATAGACTCAAACCTGCCAGATCCAAACAAAATGTCAAACAAGAGAGACATGAAATTCCCAATCAAGATGTCAAACTGAAAAGGGTATATATTGAGGGTTAAAAATATACCTAAATTCTGGTAAATCATGGATGCGATTACTGGTTGAGAATTGTGCTCAAGATCACCAGCATCGTCATCATCTTCATCATCTAGGGCTTTTGGAGCTACCCCACACATCCTAATTACCATCCTATGTTAGAAGATAATAATGTCCCCAACCAGAACCCAAAACACAATGTAAGAGTTTTTCAATGTGTACAAATGACTAATTACTGGATCAATTTATAGGGAGGATAGAGGGTTGTAGAATAAAAAATGGGTACTGTTTGGCAAGTCTGCAAGAGATATTCCCACTCAGTATTCACCAACCTTATCTCTTTTTCTTTTTTACAGGCTCACCAACCTTCTTTCTCCACGCAAAAATAATAATTAATTAATGATATAATCGCAATTTAAATTTTCAATAAACTTACGAATTGGAACATGCCATAAAAAAAAATTGCTGATAGAAAAAGAAAAAGAAAAAGAAAAAAGAAATCAAATAGTAACTCAAAAGAAACAAAAAATAAGAACATAACTGCCAAACAACTCAAGTTAAGAGCATTTTCACATGCCACATTCACGAGAATATACATCGTTTTATGAATGCGCAAAAGAATATTTGAAGGGTGTGACTACGTGCATGGTAATATGTACGTACTCAATTAAATGTTTTTTGGCGTACTTATGCGCCACACAAGTTATCTATTATTTCATGCATAAGGTATCTTACAATATGACACATTTCCTAAAAACATTGAAGTTTGGAGTTGGTATTTACTATGTCATAATTAAAAGTGATTTTAACCAAGGGGATTTAGTGGATATGGAGTTTTGAAATGTTCATTTATTTATTAATATATGTGGTAAAACATATGGGAGGAATATATATATATATATATATATGTATGTATGTATGTATGTATGTATATGTATATGGTAAAATTAAGTGTGGTCTAAAAACATAGGAAGTAAATTTGCACATGTTTCCATTTCTTCTTGTTTTAATTTTTTTTGTTTTTTGTTTTTGGCAAGTTCGTATGTTAATATTTGCTATTTGGTGGACCGATACAATGTTCTCGATGTCAATGACTATGTACAATGGAAATAGGGATGAATATGGAAAATATATAAATATCAAAATTATTGGGAACATTTCCATTTTTTCTTGTTTTAAACTTGTAAGGTAATTTGAAGTAAAGATAGAAGTTTTTTTTTTTTTTTTTGTCAAAGATAAATTTTGTTAGATTAGCCACCGACGGTGGACCGATACGATGTGCTTGATGTCAACGACAATGTACAATGGAAATAGGGGTGAATATGGAAAACATACAAATATTAAAATTATTAGGAACATTTCCAAGTTCGTATGTTAATATTTGCTATTTGGTGGACCGATACGATGTACAATATCGATGATATCGGAAATATCGGTAATCTAAAAACACGGAAATTTCGATGGAAATATCGGGATATTATCGATAT
>JAOTRO020003024.1:0-16190 GCA_028566515.2 Pyracantha coccinea | reverse complement strand
AATCAAGCAGTTAAGCAAATTAAATCACAACTCAGAAATCACAACTGAAGGTATCAATTCAAATTACAAATATAATCATGGCTTTGAATTAACCTCTAGCCAAAATAAATTAATTACACATATTTATAAATTAAAACAGAAATAAAACATAAGTTTGGAGAGATTAAACCAAATTGAGAGAAGAGAGGTTTTTCTGTGCACTGTGCAGTTGCTCCGAGGCTTGACTGCCTTCTTTTCTTCCAAATGGCAGCGAGGATTTCTTTCTTTGCGCTTCAAGCTGCCTTAAAAGGCAGCCTTCCTCTTCCTGGCCTCGGCTTCCTCCCAATTCTCTCGCTGCCAAATGGCAGCTCTCCTTCTCTGATGGCAGCTTAGCTTGCTGCTTGCTGCCCTAGGAACTCTCGGCCTTTTTCCCAGCTGCAAAGGCAGCCTCAGCCTTTCTTTTATTTTTCCCCCGCTGCCCCCTGCTTTTCTAACTCGCTGCTAAGGCAGCTTTTGTTCTTTTTCTCCACTGGCCTCTCCCCCGAGGTTCTCGACTTCTCTGTTTTATTCCTTCGGTTGCTGCCTTCTGTTTTTCCCTCTTTTCTTTTGTTTACTTAATTCCCCACCGAGAAGCACACCCTCCTTTTCTTAGTTGCTTCCTCCACCGAGCTCCTGGCCTCTTTTCTGTTTTATTCCTCTCGGTGCTCTGCTAGCTGTCCCCGCGTGCTGCCTTAAAGGCAGCATTCCTCTTCTATTATTCTTATTCTTTTCTTTTCCAGCTGCCAAAGGCAGCTGCCTTTCTTTTTGATGGATTCCACCGAATGCACACAACATTATATTTGTATAAATATATATATATATATATATATATATTATTTTTCAAAAGATAATTTCTATTCAACAAGGAAGATAGTTTAGACTAAATTATTACTTAACACTTCACTTATTCTATTTTTATTTTCTTAACTTGATAAATTCTTATAAAACACAAAAATAACGTAAATAGCTCAAAATATAACGAACTAACTAAGAAAAGACGAGTGAATTTGATATAAAAATATATATAAATATGATCCGATCAACTGGATCCATCGAATGGAAGGGGAAGCATTTACCAGATGTTAGGTAATGAGGTGTTTGTCGACGGATGGTCAAACAACAATCGACATCAGAGAGGATCAGCTGGAGGCCAGAAAGTGCAACAACATGGCGACAAACATCAAGACAACCAGGGAAGTGCAACAGAGCTCAGACTTGCACGAGAATAAACCATTATAGCAATTAACGGATGACTCACCAAAACGAGATCAAAAAATGACGATCAAGAACCTCCAACTATAGAGCCACTGAGGGAAAAGGTTTTGGATCCAACCGAACCTGAGAAGCGAATATGGGTGGGTTCCCTCTTATCTGACGCGGAAGTCAAAGAGTTGCTGAAATTTCTAAGGGACAACGCTGATGTTTTTGCATGGTCTCATAAGGACATGCCAGGAATTGACCCATGAGTGGCATGCCATCAGCTGAACGTTGATCCGAGTTGCCCTCCACACCGACAAAAACATAGGAGATTTACGCCAGAACGAAATCAAATTATCAGTGCAGAAGTCGATAGGCTCCTTGAAGTTGGATTCATTCGTGATGTCTGGTGCCCAACTTGGGTTTCGAACGTTGTGGTGGTGGGCAAGAAAGAAAAAGGAAAATGGCGCATGTGTGTGGATTATACCAATCTGAACAGAGCATGCCGAAAAGATTATTTTCCAATTCCAAAAATCGACCAGACGGTGGATGCTACGGCCGGATACGCATTATTATCTTTCTTAGACGCTTATTCTGGTTATAACCAAATTCCTATGGCTGTTGAAGATCAAGAGAAAATTACTTTTATCACTGAGCGCGGGTTATATTGTTACACTGTTATGCCATTCGGGCTCAAGAATGCCAGCTCGACTTATCAGAGGCTAGTGAACCAGATGTTTAAAGGTCAAATCGGAAGTACAATGGAGGTTTACATTGACGACATGGTCGTCAAAAGCCGAGAAAGGTGTCAAGACATCAACCATCTACATAACACTTTCGATGTGTTGAGAAGATATCACATGCGGCTGAACCCGGCAAAGTGCGCGTTAGGTGTATCATCTGGGTAGTTCTTAGGGCACATAGTGAGCAAACGAGGTATTGAACCAAACCTAGCGAAAGTTGAAGCCTTGTGTAACATGCCGGACCCGGTAACACTCAGAGATATTCAAGTGTTAACCGGGCGAATCGCTGCCCTTAGTCCAATGACGATTAGACGAGCAAACGCCTCACCCTTGGTCTTCCTAATATCTTCTAATGGGGGCAGCTCATATTTTTCCCTAAAGTGGTGTGCACATTCTTCATGTCTGGAAAAGTTTTAGGAGTTGAACTGAATTCTAAATCTGCATAAACAAATGATGACAAATCAGAAGGCAGCTCAACAAAAGAATAAAGTAGCTTAGAGACTGAGCAACCTACTTACCATCGATGAAAGCAGTCAGAACGTGCAGCCTACGTGAGGAGTCGGATTCCCTCTTTGCTGATCTCTAGAGTCTTTCTAAACCAGTCATAATCCTTTTTGCTTGAGTGATCGAAGAGTCTATGGTTGGTCTTTAGCTGCCCAACGCCATCGATGTGGCCTATGTCAAAGAAGTGCTAAAACTCATTGGCAGTCAGGTCCAAGTCAAAGAACCTACTTAAGTTGTGGAACCCCACCATCACGTGGACCGCGTTCGGAGAGCACTGAGCAAGAGCACACTTCATGGAGAAGATCACCTCTAGGAAGAATTGATGCATAGGAAAGGTGAACCCCAAAGTGAAGTAGTAGGGGTGAAACTTGATAGCTTTCGTAAACCCACACAGTTCACGGCTGCTACCATCCTTGACTCGCTTCATGAGAACTCCAGACGGATTTGCATGCTTAAACATGTCGAGGAAGTCTTTGAACTGCTCATTGGATCCTACCTTGACATGAGCAACCTTAATGTAGCCTAGCTTACTTGCAAATCCGCCTTAATGATACGATGGCGGAATAAATTCATCAATCTTGTGGCTCGAAGAAGACATGTTCGAAAATCCGACAACGGTGCGGGGAAAAATTATTAGAAAGATGTTAGAAGAAGGATAAAAAAAAGAAAAAAGAAAAATGGGTCACAGAACTCAGCGCCACACACTAATCTCTATTGCCCAACCCTCACAGCGCAGCAGCAGGGAGCCCAGCCTGCACTGGCTCCACACACACACACACACACACACACACACACACACACACTCTCTCTCTCTCTCTCTCTCTCTCTCTCTCTCTCTTTTTCTCTCTTTTTCTCTCTCGGCCTAGTAGGCCCTTGAGGCCCAAACTAATAGGAAGGGGTAGGCGCCCACACGCCTCCCCCTTTCTCTCTCGTTTCTCCCATGTTACACGGGCCCGAGCCTAGCAACCCAAGACTCAGGTCCAAGCGCCCCTAAGGCTAGCCTCCTCGACCCAGCCAAGCAGCAGCTGGCCCAGCCAACTGAGCTGCACCACGCAGCAGCCAAGCGGCAATCACACTGTCATGCAGCAGCCACACGGTTGCCACTTTTTGCCACTTTCTCGACCCCCGTCGAGCCAAA
Organism: Pyracantha coccinea; assembly: GCA_028566515.2. Lineage (NCBI taxonomy): Eukaryota > Viridiplantae > Streptophyta > Magnoliopsida > Rosales > Rosaceae > Pyracantha > Pyracantha coccinea. The sequence continues at coordinate 12,590 of JAOTRO020003024.1, read as the reverse complement.
GTTCAAGCCCCGAGGCTCCCAAAAATCAAGAAAAAAAAAGAGAAAATTATTATTTATTTTTCTTACCTTAGAGAATAAGAAAAGCAGCATAACACAATTCTTTGCACGAGCAAGCAAAGAAGATTGCTAGGGGAGGGGGACAAATATCCTCTGGCTTTCTCCCTTTCTTGCGAGGTTTTAATTGCACTCCAAATTTATTTAACCCCCTGCATGGCGCAAACCTAAATAGGTTTTGGTGGAAACTACATTCCCTTTTCAAGAATAATTTAAATTCCAAATTAAAGATGGAATCTACATCAAATTGGGGCACAAACTCCATTACAGCTTTGGATTCCTACACCTCATGCCTTTTCCTGCAATTAACCCAGCAGGTGTGGGGGCATTTTTGGAGCAAAAAATAATCCCAAAATTCATGGAGCTGACACATGGATTATTTCCCAAGAAAGACAAAATTGCCCTTATTAAATGAGCAGGGAGTAGTCTCATTCACCACGCGTAATTGGGGTAGAGCAGCAGAGATCAACGACTGCTCAAGGCACCCATGCCCATAATCCCTTATTCTTATCATAAATACATTCCTAATCAGAGAAAACCTTTTTTCCAGTAAGTAATCCTAATCCCATTTATTTAGGATATTTACCTAATTACTCCAAGATATTTATTTACACAAACATTTTGGAATATTCCCACTTAAACACAAGCCTAGGGCCGGCTACTCCTAAACCCTAGAGGGCTAGCCCATACTTTTCTCTCCTATAAATACCCACTTTATCTCCAAAATTCAAAGAAGTTTTAGCTACCCTTAAAGAGGCTTTTTGCTTCCCATAAACACTCAAACACATTCTTTTAAGAATTCTAACTTTGGCATCGAAGATTCTTTGGCCAAAACCACGCATTCATCGTGGGTGTGTGAAGCTTTTGGCCTTAATCTTAGTGGTTATTATTTTACAGGTGAAAATGCATCAATCAAAAGAAGAGGGAAATTTGCATCCATAACAGAGTTCTTTGGCGTCGAACATTTTAGTTTACTTCTTCAAGTACTTATAATTGCATCAGTTCCTAGGGGCTGATCATGGAAAAGTTCGAGATGATTAAGAAACTCGGGAGTGCTGCTTTCGGGAGGTATTTGTTGCGTACCACAAACAGACGGGCGAAGTTATTACAATCAAGAAATTGAATGGAAGGGTGTGGTAGTCGAAGCCTACCAGAAGTTCAGTCCCTTTCCAAACTCAATCATCCCAAGATTCCCAACATTGTCTAGTTGAAGGGTGTGGTAGTCGAATACGAGTCTGCTTTCTTTGTGTTTGAGTATATGCATAGTAGTTTGCTTGATCTTATTGAGAAAAAAAAGGCAAACCGGATTCACAGAGGATGTAATTAGAAACATCTGCTATCAGATGTTTCAGGGCCTGGCCTATATGCACAAAACTGGCTATTTCCACCGCGATATGAAACCGGAGAATGTCTTGGTTAAGGAGGGTGTCGTCGAGATTGGCGATTTGGGTTCTACTAAGGAGATTAATTCACCTTCGAGCTATACAGACTACATTGGCACTATTTGGTATTGAGCTCCAGAGGTGTTGCTTCGGTCAGACCGTTATTGTCTCAAGGTTCATATGTGGGGAAAGGGTGCTATCATGGCAGAGCTGTTCTCATTCAAACCTCTATTTCCTGGTCGAAGTGATGCTGATCAGATATTCAAGATTTTCAGTGTGAATGGTATGCCAACTTTGGGGTATTGACGCAGTGGGCTTCTTCTTGCACGAAAGATGAGCTATCAGTTTCCACAAATTGACGGGGTTGGCCTATCTATAATGATTCCTTCCGCAAGTGAATCGACCATCAAGTTGATTTCTTCCCTTTGTTCTTAGGACCTTTATGCGAGGCCTACTGCTGTTAGGCACTCCGTCATCCTTTCTTCATTGGCAACCACAAGATTCCACGTGCCATCAAGTTTGAGACAAAGCAATATTTTGCTTGCATCGAATTCTCTTATTTTTGTGTAGATTTGAGACGAGTAATGTGGGTAGTTAACTTCTTTTGATTCATTAGCTTTCAAGACCTAAAGATTTTATTTTAGCAACGGTAGTCTAATTGAGTAAAGTGGCAGTAAGCCAACTCCAAGTAATGTATGTATGACGCAGTTTTTGTAAACTCTCACTAATCTGCAATATATAGCTACATATTCCATTGTATTACGTCACATTGTATTGTTTGGTTCAAATTTCATTATTTGAAACATATGACAAATCAGACATCGATGACTAGTAAGTTGTTCTATTGAAATGTCCTGGTAAACTAGAGCTTGAGAGATAAAACAAAAAACACTAAAATACCATCTTTTACTGATAAACTCTTGACATCCCAAGTGATGGTTGCAAAAACACTTCTTGTTTCAAGTTACCCATCGAAATGAAACCTCACATTACTATTTTTGGAAGTAGCCGTTATGTTTAAATGTTCAACGACTAACTTAATTTCTATTTATAGTATATGCACAGTTGTATTTTGTTCTTATCTTTCTGTTGTACTGTGTTGCCGGTTTATTCCCAAGTGAAATAACCCCAGCACATGATGTAGTGAACGACTGTGAATGATCCCAAAAGTAGGATCTCACTAGCTCTCTATATGATAGGGTTTATGAGTGAATCACATAGAAGTATTGCTGAAAAGAAAAAAAAAAAACTTTGCCTCTCTTTCTAAGTTTTCTGCAACATTTTTAGTTTTCAAAGCTTCAATCTTTAGCTTTAATCAAATAAGAAAAGCCTATGGCCTGGTACCATTTCAACATGGTATAAGAGCTCTGAGGTTTGATTCCAAATAGGGGGCGTAAACTACGAGCAAGGTTATTCCTTTCGAAATCCTCAGAAAATAGGGTAAAGGTGGTTTCTTTTTCAAGTTGTTGTGCATACACAACTTAAAAATCGTTGGATCAATCTATTTTGGTGGAGATTTATGAACTCCATAGTTCAATGGCACCAACTACGACTTTTGGGTCGTTAAGATGGAAACCACCCTCATAGCACACGATCTATGGGATACGGTAGAGGTTGGAATATTGCCGCAACAAATACTCAGGGAATGAGACTTTGAAGATGATGAAGATGAGTTAGATCAGATTCCAGTTGAAACATCAACAGTTTCTCGAGAATAAAGAATAAAAAATTCCAAGGCGGTGAGTCTTATTCAAAGAGCAATTACTGATGAGCTATTTCCTTGTATAAAAGAAATGAAAAAACTGCAAAAAAAAGGCCCAGAATATTCTGAGAAGAGAGTTTAGAGGTGACAAAAAGATACAAACTGTAAAACTTCAAGCAGTTAAGGCTGGATTTGAATACCTGAGAATGTCTGAAGGTGAAATCCTAGATGACTACTTAGTTAGGTTTTTTGAAATTGTGAATAATTTGAAGTCGCTAGGGAAAGATGTACCTGAAAAACAAATTGTGCAAAAGCTGTTGATGAGTTTAAGTAGGAAATACGAGTCCATAGTGTCAATTATAGAAGAACCTAGAGATCATGACACTATCAGAATTGAGGAAGTCATGGCATATGTTAAAATGTATGACAAGAGAGAAGACATACATGATGAAAGAGATAGGTTCATAGGCACTGAGAGAGCTTTTAGCAGTCTTAAGGTGTTGGAAACTATAAGGGTCCTCAAAACGAACAAAATGGCCAAAACAAAAAGGGGGAATTTGGTCTCAAAACAATAATTGGAACAACACCAATGGTTCTAATTGGAATAATTAGGGTGGAGGAAATTGGAGCAACAAATCTACTTCTTAAAATAGACAAGGAAGCAGCAGCCCATGAGGTGTAAAACCACAATGTCAAGTATGTGAGAAACATCATTGTAGGATTTGTAGATACAAAGGCAAACCAAAGTGTGGAAAATGTAACAAGTTTAGTCATTGTACTAAGAAGTGTGATAACAACAAACAAGTAGCAAATCGTGCCAAGAAGTGATCACAGGGACAATGTTCTATGCCTCTCATGTAGCCTCAATCTCACAAGATAAGTCTGTTTGGTTTGTGGATAGTTCCTACAACAACCATACGACCTCAAAAGAGTCCTTACTTATCAACCTTGACAGAAATGTAACCTGCAAAGTTGAAATGGGAACATGTAATCTAGTACAAGATAGTGGAAATGGCACACTCATAGTTGAAACAAAGCATGGGAAGAGATACATAAAGGAAGTGTTATTAGTTCCAGGACTAGATGAAAACCTACTAAGTGTGGAACAAATGATGGAGCATGTATACTATGTTCTATTTGGAGGAAACATGGCTGTGATATTTGATGACAGTAGCCTTAAGAATGTAGTTGCCAAGGTTATTATGACTGGAAACAGATGTTTCCCATTGCAGTTGGGATTCATAAACTCTGTGGCAAGAAAAGCATCAACTGTTCAAGATTCTTAGATCTGGCATAAAAGACTAGAACACCTAAGCTTTGACAGTATAAGAAAGATGATGCAAAGTGAAATGGTACTAGGATTGTCTGAGTTTTCAAAAAGAAGGAATCGTGTGAAAGTTGTGTATCTGGAAAGCTTCACAGAGAACCCTTTCATAAGGAGAATGGATGGAGAGTAAGCTACCCACTGGAGCTTGTACACACTGACTTGTGTGGCCCTATGCAAAATGAGTCAGTTGATGGAAACAAATACTTTGTTACATTCATTGATGATTTTTCAGGAATATGTTAGGTGTACTTTCTTAGAAACAAATCAGATGTGTTCAATGTTTTAAAGAAATTCAAGGCATTTGTGGAAGTACAAAGTGGTTTTAGTTTAAAAAGGCTAAGGAGTGACAAAGGTGGGGAGTATACCTATCATGAGTTTTTAAATTACTGCACTGACATAGGAATGGAAAGCCAATTGACAATTGCCTACTCTCCTCAGCAAAATAGTGTTGCTGAGAGAAATAATAGAACAAATGGAGAAACGGCTAGGTGCATGATGGCTAAGAAAATGATTCCTATTGTTTTTTTTTTGGCAGAAGCTATTGCAAATGCAGTGTATTTGCAAAACAAAAGTTTCAATACTGCAATAAAGGACAAGACTCCTTTTAAAGCTTTCACAGGCAGGAAACCAGGCATAAAACACCTGAATGTGTAGACAAAAGTTTGATGAGAAGGCTAGCAAGGGCATATTTATGGGATATGTTAGTTGTGAGAAGGGTTATAGAATATATGGTTTAAAAACAAAGAAAATCATCTTCTCTGGAATTGTTGTATTTGATGAAAGCAAAGCTTGGAACTAGGAATGTAACCAAGTTAAGTCATTCTCACTACCTCTCAACCTTGGTAGTGAAATCCCTGAAAATGAAGTGCAAGAGGGATCAACAGATGAACCTCTTATTATCTAAATTTAAATTCTAGCAATTCAACCAGGAAGTGACTTAGAGAACTCAAGTTAAAACTTAACTCCAAGTTCAACTCCTGTGAAGGTAAGTAGTTTAGAGGAAATATATGCTAGATGCCATATGTGCATCATTAAGCTGAGAGTTATCAAGAAGCTACAGAAGATCAAGCCTGGTAAGAGGCTATGAACTCTGAGATTGAAATGATTAAAAAGAATGATACTTGGCAACTAGTTGAGAGACCAACTAATAAGCCTGTCATAGAAGTAAAATGGGTATTAAAACCAAGTTAAACTTGGATGGAACTGTTCAAAAGCATAAGGCTAGACTTGTGGTAAAAGGTTATTCATAAAAACCTGGTATTGATTACAATGAAACCTTTGCCCCAGTGGCAAGGTTAGATACAATTCGAACTGTCATTGCTTTAGTAGCACAAAAGGAATGGAAATTGTTTCAACTAGATGTTAAATTAGCATTCTTGAATGGGGTACTTGAAAAAGAAGTCTACACTAAGCAACCTAAGGGCTTTATGGTGAGAAATGCAAGTCATAAAGTATATAAGCTAAGGAAAACACTGTTTGGCTTAAAAGCAGGCTCTTAGAGTTTGGTACAGTCAGAGTGACAATTACTTAATCAGTTGTAAGTTCAAGAAGAGAACCAGTGAAGCTACCCTATATAAAAAATCTGATGAAGAAAAAGGATTGATCATTGTATCAATATATGTTGATGATATTGTGTACACATGAAGCAGTGAGAAACTGATAAGTGAATTTAAATGGAAGATGATACAGAGATATGAAATGTCTAATCTCAGTTTGCTTCACCATTTCTTGGGACTTGTCTTTCATATACTTAATCTTATAGCTTAGAGTTCCTTGTACATACCTCATAACCTTTCTTTCCTCCTAGATGTTTTTTTGGTAGGGGAATTCATGAATCTAGACAACAAACTAGCGGCATCCATTAGATCTGGCCTAGTTGCTATCAAATAAAGGAGGCTCCCAACAATTTTCTTGTAGAGACCTTTATCAGCTAGTTCACTTCTGTCCACTTTCTTGAGTTTTTCTCCAATGGGTAAAGGAATGGACACAAGTTGGCAGTCTTTGAGTCTAAACTTCACAAGAAGTGACTTTGCATACTTGCTTTGATGAATGAACACTCTAAATCGAGCTATTCTTGGTTTTTTTATGATGACTAGGCTGGAAGTGAAGATGATAGCAAGAGTACATCTGGCTATGCATTTAACTTTGGGAGTTGTGTGTTTTCATGGGCTTTAGTGAAGCAAAACACAGTGGCTCTATCCACTACTGAAGCTGAGTATGTCTCAACAATAGAACCAACAGCTCAATCCATTTGGTTGAGATTTGTCCTTGATGATTTTGGGGAAATGTAAATAGATGCAACTCCCTTATTTTGTGACAATATATCTGCAATATCTATGGTCAAGAACCCTGTGTTTCACCAGAAAACGAGACATATAAACATAAAGTACAATTTCCCAAGGGAAGCTCTTCAGGAAAATGTGATTGATGTGAAGTTTTGTAGGAGTGAAGAACAGTTGGTAGCTCATATTCACAAAAGCTTTGCCTAGGGAGAGATTCAATTACTTAAGGTTGAAGCTTGGTGTGAAGCCTGTAAGCAGCTGAGGGGAGGCTGTTGGAAGTTAAGCTAGTCATAGACCTTGAATGATCTTGTAAATGAAGAATCTACAGAATAAGTGATGAAATGAAGAAGAAACCTCACATTTCTATTTCTGGAAGTAGCCGTTATGTTTAAATGTTCAACGGCTAGCTTAGTTTCTATTTATAGTATATGCGCAGTTGTATTTTGTTTTCATCTTCTTGTTGTACTGTGTTGCCGGAATATTCCCAAATGGAATAATCCCAGCACACGATGTAGTGAATGATCCCAAAAGTAGGATTGTAGACATGTAAATTTCATTGCATGCAATGATGCATCACAAAGCTTCACGTGGCATATGACTCATCATAAATGGACAAGTCATCAATGACATATGGCACAAATCAAGCAAAGGAAGCTCAAAACAAAGGGGGAAATATCCCTTAAAATCGGCAAGGGGTCAAAATTGCTCCTAAAACCGGAAAGAAAGTTAAAGCATCTTCACAAAACAAGCAAGAATTGAAGATTGCTCACAAAATTGGCAAGAAAGCCCTATAATTCGGCCAAGAAAGGGAAAGTGGTTGAAATTAAGACACAAAACATGCCTAAATTCTCCCATGGACAAATCAAGACACAAATCAAAGCCAAATCCATCCAAAGGCAAGCTTTGAGAAGTCTATAAATACATGGTCCTCAGACAAGCATAAAGGTCAACAATTTCTACAATTTCTACATTGAATGATCGACAATCTCTACATCGAAGGGTTGAAATTTCTACATTCAGAAGAACATTTGCCAAATCTTTGAAGACTAATACGCTGTCAAAGCTCTCTCCGAAGAATGGACAACCAACCAAAGCCGAAGCATTCCCTTGAGGAATCAACAAGCACTTGTGTCGATTCTTTCAAGACTTTGTTCTAAGCTTAAAACTTGTAACGAAGTTCGATTCAAGATCAAGTTGCCAAGACCCTTGAATCAACAAAATCCTACATCAACACTACCTTTGCTGCATGTCATACACACACCAAGAGGTGAAGACTATCCACGCATTGTTTCAAGCTCAAAAGTTGAAGCAATCGTTCAATCGTTCGTCTGAGATCAAGTCATTGTGACCCTTGGATCAACAATCTACGTATCTACATCAAATTTGAAGACTAAATTAAAGGGAAATTGTAAACAGAGATTGTAACCTAAAAATTAAAATCAATACAAATATACTTTGTATGTTTCATTCGAAACAAAATTTTCGCCATGCCCAATGGGACCTCTCATCTATATCTTCAAATCCACAAGAAACACAAATGGCATCAAGAAAGGATCAAGATGTTTCCACAGCCAACGCGAAGAATAAGAACATCCTTGCCGCAAGTGGTGGCACTTTGGGCGTCACAACTCGAAGCAAGGCAAGAGCTCTCTCTACGGTGCCTTCCACCCCTACATCAACTCTACCGAAGGAGCAAGAGCACCTGAGGCATAAGCCCGTGATCACCCTGGCCTCGCTAAGAGCGCCAAAGGAAGAAAGCCCGATGAGGTACTTCGAGTCGTTGACTTCTAATGCTGACTCAAGCGGCACCTCGTATCCTGTAGGCATGCGAGTCATGACTATTGGTGCAGCGTCCATTGAGGAGTAGCTGGCCTAAATGAACAAAGCAATTGCAAAACTGACAAGGACCATGGAGGAAAAGAACTTGCAGATTGCTACACTCGTCAATCATCTGGAGGCGCAGGACGACGAGATAGTTGACCCAAAGGTTGATCCACCCAAGGAGGAAATCGACGAGAAAGAGAAGTTTCTCGTGGAGAAAGTTGAGGAGAAGTTAAAGGTGGACCGAGCTGCAACGTTCATGGGGTTTCTCCCTATTCAACAGCTGTAAGAGATGATCACAAGCACCATCAAGGCGCAGTACGAGGGGAGCTCACATGACTCCGTGTTGTACTCAAAGCCATACTCTAAGTAGATTGAAGCCTTGAGGATGCCAAGGGGTTATCAGCCACCAAAATTCATGCAATTCGATGGAAAAGGGCAATCCTAAACAACATATTGCCTATTTCATTAAAACCTGCAACAATGCTGGGATGAAGGGTTGCTTTTGACTGGTACACCAACCTTCTATCAACAGTTAGGACCGGCTTTAAAGGGAATTTCTCAACTATTTCTACAACACCCGCTGCACCGTAAGCATGCTGGAGCTAACAAGTACGAAGCAGTGGAGGACGAACCTTTCGTTGACTTCATCAATATATGGCGTTCATTAAGTCTGGATTGTAAAGATCAGCTTTTTGAAACCTCCACCATTGAGATGTGAGTTCAAGGTATGCACTGGGGGTTACATTCCATTCTCCAAGGCATAAAATAAAGAACATTTGAGGAGTTGGCAACTCGTTCCCAAAACATGGAGCTAATTATTGCCAATCATGGGAAAAATGAGCCGATCACCGACTTCAAGACGGACAAGGTGTTTGCTCCAAAGGTGGACAAGATTGGGAAGAAGCTCACCAAGGAAGCTTTCACCATCAATACTACCCCATCAAGACCTACTATGCATCCGTCAAGATCTCCTCCAAGAACAAAGTGAAGAAGGTGAAGAGAGGTGAGCATTCTTGCACCCAAGACAGGTACAAAAACACCTTGAGGGAATTGGAGCAAAAGACGTACCATTTTCCTGAATCTGATGTGGCTGCAATGCTAGACGACTAGTTGGAAAAGAAGGTGATTGAGTTACTGAATGTAAGCGCCCCGAAGAGATGAATCACGTTAGCGATCCTAGGTACTGCAAATATCATCGTATCATAAGTCATCTTGTCAGTAAGTGCTTCGCCCTCAAGGAACTCATCATGAAGCTGGCAGAACAAGGGCAAATCGAGCTTAACCTTGAAGACAGGGCCGTAACACATACTACTATGATCGTGTTTGGATCTTTCGATCCCGTGCCTCTCCAAGTGACGCATGACCATTCCCATCCTTGCCCAAACTACACAGCATCTTCTGCACAACCATCGTTGGGGGCAAGCGACCAAAATGCAATGGTGGACATTGGTGACCTACAAAAAGACAAGGAAGCCAAAACCACAAGCCACAATGACAAAGGTGGAACAAGGGAGAAAACATCATCGCCGCAACAATAGGAAGCCGAAAATGAGCGTAAGAGCTGTTAAGCCAACGTACGCTGGGGAACCTATGGAGCAAGAAGAGCCCTACTTACATGGTTAAAGTGGAGTTAGAAAAGCCCTCAAAATGCAAAGCCCTCAAGGCGCAGTACGAGGGGAGCTCACATGACTTTCCCTTGCCAATTATCGAAATCATGGTGGATGCGACCACTGGCCATGAGGCGTTATCATTCATGGACGGCTCTTTTAGATACAATCAAATCCGCATGGCTCCCTAAGACGGCTCTTCTAGATACAATCAAATCCAATTCGTAGATGACGTAGCTGTCAAAACCAAGAAGATATCTAATCACTTGAAGGATTTACGAATGATGTTCGACAAACTACGACACTACAGCCTCAAGATGAACCTATTGAAGTATACATTTGGTGTCACTTCTGGGAAGTTCCTCAGCTTCATTGTCAAGCACTGTGACATTGAAGTGGACCTATCAAATATCAAGGCTATTCAAAGCATGCCGGAGCCAAGAAACTTACATGAGCTGAAAAGTCTACAAGAACGGTTAACCTTTATTAGAAGCTTTATCTCCAACCTTGCTTGTCTCTGTCAACCCTTCAGTTGACTCATGAAGAAAGACATTCCATTCATATGAGATGACAGATGCTGCAATGCCTTCGAGAGCATAAAACAGTACCTGGCAAGCCCATTTGTCTTAAAAGCACTCGTGCCTGGAAAGCAGCTCATCCTATATATTACCGCACAAAAAGGTTCCATTGAATCACTCCTGGGATAAGAAAATGAAGACCAAAAGGAAATGGCACTCTATTACCTAGGTAGGACCCTCACTGATGCCTAGCTAAATGGGCGTTCCTTCTCAACCAACACTAGATCATCTACTTCTCATCTACAACCGTCAAGGGACAAGCCCTAGCGGACTTCCTTGTCGATCATCTAATCCTATCCAATTGGAAAATCTAGGATGATTTGTCTGACAAGCATGTGTTCTACATTGACATCTTCTCGACGTGGACAATGTTCTTTGACGGATCCGTACGAACGGATGGAGCAGGGGGCCAAGAGTAGTAGTCATGTCGCCACTGACAAGTACCACCCTATTCCTTTTGGCTAAGTGAGCTATGCTTCAACGATGTCGTTGAGTACCAAGCACTAATCATTGGCTTCAAATGGTCATCGACATGGAAATCACAACCCTAGAAGTGTATGGCGCCTCTATACTCATATCAATCAACTCTTGACTGAATATGAAGTGAGGAAAGATGATCTCATCCCATACTTCTGGCTAGCAACTAAACTGCTACAAAAGTTCAAGGCCATGACACTAGAAAATGTGCCAAGAAAAGAAAATCAAATGGTGGACACTCTCGCTAAACTAGCCTCAAGTATGGCACTAGGAGAAGACAAACCTGCGAACGTGCCAATTTATCAAAGATGGGTGATCCAACTCGTCACTTTAATGCTACTAGATGATACAAATGTCATCTCAGTACTTTCAGTCGACACTGAAGAGTGGAGATAACCGCTGATCAACTACTTAGAGCACGGAAAGCTTTTGAACGATCCTAGATACGGCTCTAAAATACGTTGATGAGCACCTTCCTCTACTACAAAAGGAACATTCTACCGATGCTCTTTTGAAGGAGTACTTCTAAGATGCCTAGGTAAGGAAGAAGCCAATCAAGCCATGGAAAAAGCACACTCAGGCATATGCATAACGCATCAGTCTGGACCAAAGCTACACTTCTAGCTTAAAAGAACGGGCTACAATTGGCCAAGCATGGTGAAGGATTGCCTGGAATATGCCAAAAGGTGGCAAGCCTCCCAATTCCACGCTAACTTCATACATCAATCGTATGAGCCATTACACCCTACGGTTGCTTCATGGCCATTTGATGCATGGGGATTGGACGTTGTAGGACCAATCACACCAAAGTCATCAGCAGGAAAAGCTTGCATGCTAGCTGCAACTAAGTATTTCTCCAAGTAAGCTGAAGCCGTACACCTAAGGGAAGTCAAGAAGGAAACTGTCGTCCATTTTATCTAAGAACATATCATCCACCGATATGGTGTGCCTCGATACACCATCAATGACAATGAAAAATAGTTCTCCAACCAAATCATGGATGAGCTCTACGAGAAATACAAGTTCAAGCAGCATAAAGTCTTCCATGTATCATGCTTTGGCCAATGGTCTTGCTGAAGCATTCAACAAAACCCTATGCAACCTCCTGAAGAAGGTAATCGGTCGAACAAAGAGAGACTGTGATGAAAGAATAAGCGAAGCACTTGAGGCATATAGGACGACACATAGGACTCCTACCCAAGCTACGCCTTATTCTCTTATATATGGCGTGGAAGTTGTTCTACCGCTCGAAAGTCAAATCTTCTCACTTAGGATGGCTATACAAGAAGGCTTTACTGAAGAGGAAAACGCATAGCTATGACTTCAAGAGTTAGAAGCACTTGATGAATGGAGGCTT
>JAOTRO020002827.1:0-16199 GCA_028566515.2 Pyracantha coccinea | reverse complement strand
TTCTGACCGCACGATATACGATAAACGGGTACGATTGTGGGATCCCTAGGGATTGGATCCGGCGAGGATCCTATTCCATGGGGGACAGGGTTCAATTTTCTTCCCACTTTGTCTTTCCTTGATATTGAAAAGGAAGGATAATGCAATCTGACGCAAAGACAAATAACGCTCTTTAGGAGATTCACCAGGAAGAAAAATGGAGGGGAAAAGTCTTAGCTCCTCACTTTTAAGGATTTTTCTCTATTCACATACTTTTATCTTGTTACTAACAAATTACAGGTTAACACATATGCATACATTTTTTCTTAAGAAAATTAATGAAAAGGACTTCAAATCTTTACATTTTCATGAAAAATCATACGTTAACTTTATTTAATGATAAGAACAAAGAAATAAAAAAAAAAACATAAAAAAAATCCAAATCGCGCTGAGCGCGCGTCCCTCGCCCCCAGCCAAAATCCCCCAAAACTCCCATCAGACAACTTCACGTCCCCAAAAACCAAACCCCACCCCCCGGCGCCCAACCTCATCTCTCTCATTCTATTTCAACAGCTCAACTCTCTCTCTCTAGAAAAGAAAAAAAACACATCTGAGAAACAAAGATGCCGAGTCAGTGTGAGATCTGTTGTGAGATTCTGATTGCAATTTTACTCCCTCCGCTGGGCGTTTGTCTCCGGCACAGCTGCTGCACTGCACCATAAGTCCCCTTTCTTTCTCCTCCGTCTTCTTCATCTTCTGGTGGCAGATTTAATATTATTAATGGTGAAAAATTGAAATTTTGGATTGGTGGTGGGCCCAACTACTCCTAACCAACTATCAGCCCTCAGCAAATTGCCTCTGTTTTTTCTTGTATGGCAAGACAAATTTTTGTTTGTTTTTCATTTCGGTGCTTCAATTCTTGGCTATGATTTTTTATGCATTGGACATGGACATGTGAAGAGGAGAGATTTGTGTACACAGTACGAATACACCATCACGCTTATGTTTGCGACAAAAGGATAAATGTATGTGTATATTTTTATAACCAGTGTCGTTAAATTTTATAAACAGGGTAGAAAGTTTCATAAACAGTGTCGTAAGTTTTCATAAATAGTGTAGTAAGTTCATAAACAGTGTCGTAAGTTTTCATAAATAGTGTAGTAAGTTCATAAACAGTGTCGTAAGTTTTCATAAACAGTGTAGTAAGTTTATAAACAGTGTCTTAAATTTCATAAATAGTGGAGAAAGTTTCATAAACAGTTTGTGTGAGGATTTGCATGGGTCCGCGCGTCAGATTTTTTTATTTTTATATAACTTTTTTTAATATTACAATTATGTCATTTTCATTAAAATTTAAGTTATTTTGTCATTTTTATTAAAATTTAAGTTATTTTGTCCTTTTTATTAAAATCTAAGGATTTTTTATTAAAATTAAAAAAAAATTAATTATGTGACATCCCACATCGTCCAGGGGAGTGATCCTAGGACTGAGATGAGTATGATGGTGACCTTGGATGGCTCGATCTGTGTAGTTTTCAGGGGTTTTGGGTGGTGCTCCTTACGTGAGGGGAGGAGAGAGTGAGAGCTCGAGAGTGAGGGGGAGTATGAGAGAGAGGAGAGAGAATGAGGTTTGGGTATGTGTGTGGATGAATGTGGTCCCTTAGTCCAAAACTTAGTCCATAACCTTCCTAAGTCCCATATAATTAAAGTCACATACACACACTTACACATACACGGTATGAAATCCATTAACCTCCAACGCCCAAGGGCAAAATTGTCAATTCGCATCCGTTCTCGGAACAGGCTGTCACAACTAGGTTAGTATAATATGTTTAGGTACGGACATTTCGATACACTAGTTTATTATAATATATTTACGTACCAACATTTTGGTACACTAGTTTAGTATCATATATTTAGGTACATAATTTTTCAGTACACTTATGTTTTTGCATGTTTTCTTATGTGCTACTAATTCACTACAATATATTTAGGCACAGACATTTCGGTACACTAATTTAGTATAATATATTATGATACGAACATTTAAGTACAATAATTAGAGGAAGTAAAATAAATATAATGAATTAAAATGTGTATAATAATAATAAATGATTTTAATTTTAATGTAATGCCATTAAATAAGATATCAATTAAATATTAAAACAAAAATATAATATAAATTTGAATTAAATACACATTAGAGGACTAAAATCAATATCCAATCTAACACCAGGTTCTTATTGAATTTTAATCTTCTTCAAGGATTAAAGTTCAAAAACCCCATAAATATATCCTAAATAGCCTTGATGAAACTTGATATAATGATGTTGTAGCCTATATGTGGCACGTATTGAAGGGAGATCTAGGACTAAAATAATTATAGTCCCACGTGTTGAATAGTTAATTGATAATTTCAACCTTTCTTCATCCAAATTATAACATTGTTGATTGTACGTTTGGTGGTGTGCTGCATTTTTAGACCTGATGGATCATGAAAAGCAAGGGGCCGGATGACAACCCCGACATCATTTCTATGATCCACAAATTATACCCGAATCATTTGGTGAAAAGTCCTTGAAACAAAGACATGAAGTTAATGAATGTATTATAAAGAAATAGTATGCCTTAAGCTAATACCCAAAAATATTTCGGAAGAGAATTTTTGGCTTTCTGGCAATGCAAGAGATTTTCAAGGTATCTGAAACAATACACGCAAAATATTTAAAAATTAAACAAAAATAGTAATAATTTTGTAATTTTAGTTAAAAATTAAGCTATATAATTTATGCACATCGAAATGAATCATTAAATTACATGTCATTTAAAAATTTAACATACAATACATAAATTACATGTATTTTTAACATGTTATTGATGAAGTACAAATAAATATATATTAACATTAAAAAAAAATAACCTTATTATAAGTAGGGGACCGGAAAGTAAAGAAAGTGACAGAGGAAATAAAACAGAAAAGAAAAGGTAATATGTGATCAAAATATGTTCCCCTCTTTCTTTGCTAGCTTTATTTCTCGATCTTCTTTAATTCCTCTATATCTCTCTCTTTCTTTGCATATTTGCATGCCGATTTCTGATAGACAAATATTTTGACACTCGAACTCATCATTACTGCCACTGTATCTTCCTTTGCTCCCTAATCCCCATTAACATGAACTCTCCTTTTCCTCGTCTTTTTTAATTTTGGATCCAAAAGGGAAGAAAGAATTTCATACGATCTATGGAACAAACTTGCTGACGCTGATGAAGGGAAAGGGAGATATATTCTGAGTTGTCACACAGAAAAACAAAAAAAAACAAAAAAACTTGCCAAAGAAGGCTTCACAGTTACAACTTATCATCAAATATGAATAAAATCTGCTTGTTTAATTTTTTAATTGAAACAATATTGTGATATCATTGATGAAAATACATTAAATCTCCATTTACGGTCACCATATGTAACAAATTAGTACAAATTAGTCACACATCAAGCCTTCGACACATGACGAGATCACATCAAGTTACTGTCACCGCTAGACCACACTATTTGAATATGAGTATGATATTGATTGTTAAAAACTTGTGGATGCAAATTTCCGCCTTTCCTTGATTGACAAATCTGCACCAGCAAAATAATAACACCCAAGATTAAGGCCAAAAACGTCACACGCCCACAATGAATGGGGTTGGGGGGAGGGGCCTTTGGCCAAAGAATCTCAATGCCAAAGTTAGAATTTTGTAAAGAATGTGTTTGAGTGTTTGTGGGAAGCAAAAAAACCTCTTTAGGGGTAGCTAAAGCTTACTAAATTTTGGACATAAATGAAGTATTTATAGGAAATGAGGAGTATGGGCCAGCCCTCTAGGGTTTAGGGGTGGCCGGCCCTATATGGTATTTTTGGATGGAATATTCTAAGATATTTGTGTAAATAAATATCTTAGAATAATTAGGTAAATATCATAAATGAATGGAATTAGGATAACTTACTTGAAATAGGTCTTCTCTGATTATGAATGTATTTATGATAAGAATAAGAGATTATTCTATCATAAATACCTTTGACTTTTCCTACGGCCAGGGGTGCTTTGAGCAGTCGTTGATCTCTGCCTGCTCTACCTCAACTGGGCATGGTGAAAGAGACTGCTCTCTGCTCATTTAATAATGGCAATCTTGTCTTTCGTAGGAAATAATCCACTTGTCATCAAATGCCCCCACATCTGTTGGGCTGCTTACAGGAAAAAGGTAGGGGATGTAGGAATCCAAAGCTGCGATGGAGTTTGTGTCCCAATTTGATGTAGATTCCCTCTTTGACTTGGAATTTAAATTCTTTTAGGAAAGGGAATGTAATTGCCACCAAAACCTATTTAAGTCTACGTCAAGCAGAGGGTTAAATAAATTTGGAGTGCAATTAAAACCCCACAAGAAAGAGAGAAAGCTAGACGATATTTGTTCCTCTCCCCTAGCAATCTTCTTCGCTTGCTTGTGCAAAGAATTGTGTTCCGTTGCTTTTCTTATTTTCCAAGGTAAGAAAAGAAATTAACTTTCTCTTTCTTTTTAATTTTGGCTCGACGGGGGTCGAGGAGGTGGCAAAAAGTGCAGCCGTAAACTGCTGCTACCGTAGCAGATAGGTCGGCTTGTCGAGCCGATAGAGCTGGCACCACTTTAGGCTAGGCGGGGAAGAGGAAGGTCGGCGCTGGGCTTGGGCTCGTGTGCTGCTCGACTTGGGTCTTGGGTTGCTGGGCTCGGGCTCATGCAACATTGAGAGATGTAGAGGAAAGAAGGAGGTATGGGGCGGCAACCCCCTCTGGGTGAATTGGGCGACAAGGGTAATATGAGGTAGCAAGCTTCCTGTTTGTTGGGCCAAAAGGAAAACAGGGCCAGGCGAAGAGAGAGGGGGCTTGGCGTGTTGGGTCGTGCTTTGGCTGGTGCGCTGGGTTCGTGGGGCAGCCAGCTTGGTTGCGACATGGCACACTGCTTCAGGGATTTTTCCTTTTTTTTCCTTCTTCAAGCAACCTCTTGACAATTTTTCTTGCGCTGTTGTAGAATTTTCATACATATCTTCCTCGAGCCACAAGAATAATGAATTTATTCCACCGTTGTATTTCCAGGGCGGATATACAAGTAAGCTAGGCTAATTTAGGGCTACTCATGTCAAGGTAGGCTCCGATGAGCAGTTCAAAGACTTTCTCAAGATGTTTAAGGATGCAATTTTGTCTATGGTTCGTGTGAAACGGGTCAATGATGGTAGCAGCCGTGAACCGTGTGGCTCTAGGAAAGATATCAAGTTTCACCCCTACTACTTTGTGTTGGGGTTCACTTTTCCTATGTCTCAATTCTTCCAAGAGGTAATTTACTCCATAAAATGTGCTCCTGCTCAGTGCTCTCTGAACGCGGTTCGCATGATGATGGGGTTCCACAACTTGAGCAGGTTCTTTGACTTGGACCTGAATGTCAACGAGTTTTGGTACTTCATTGACATAGGCCACATAGATGGCGTTAGGGCCATAGGCTCTTCGATCACTCGACCAAATGGAACCATGACTGGTCTAGAGAGACCCTAGAGATCAGCAAAGAGTGGGAATCCGACTCCTCGTCTGGGCTACATGTTCCGACTGCTTTCATGGATGGTAAGTAGATCGCTTAGTCTCTAAGCTACTTTATCTTTTTTTAAGATGCTTTCTGATTTATCCTTTTCTGTTTATACAGATTCAGAATTTGGTTCAACTCCTAAGACTTCTGCAAACAGGAAGAAGGTGCACACCGCTATGGGGATCCATGCCGAATACTGTGAGTGGCGTTGACTGCTCAGTCCTCTTCGTAAGGAGAAATGTGTGCTACCCCTATTAGAAGAGATTAGGAGGATCAAGGGTGAGGCGTTTGCTCGTCCAATTGCCACTGTGGAGCCTGCTATAAGTGAAGGCGGAGAAAGAGATCTCATTGCCTGCTTGAGAGCCATCGATGGAAAAAAGGTCAAAGACTTCATCTGCTGCTCGTGAAGGCTCCTCCACTGCTGGGAGGCTTGTGATTGACTTGACTTCTTCAAAGGGGAAGAAATAGGATGCTGGATCTAAGCCTGTGAAGCATGCTGCTCCAAAGATTGCTAGAACTATTACTGATAGATTATGCAGTGGAGGAGTTATGCCATGCCCCTTGTGCCTGGGTTTATTCCGAGGCAGGCTTCTGTGCCCAAGTCTGATCCGATTCCAGAGGTGCGTGCAGCGGGAAAGAACGAGGATTGCGATTCCACTGCCAAAGTGGTACCATGGCAGGCCTCTCCTATTAAGAATGAGGCAGCCTACATAAGCAGCCATGATCAACCTGCCACACCAGCCTCAAAGGAGTTTTCCAAGATCTATGTGCTATTGAAACCCGATCTGTCTGAGGACATAGAAACATGTGCTAAGTTTGTTGATGGCATGAACAAATTTGTCTACTCTAATTTCCTGCTTGTTATGATGCAGAAATCAATGATCTTGGCAGCCGAGTACACTCGTATTGAGCAGGATGACGCCAAGGTTACTAGGGAAATAACGGCAACCATGGTAGCAGAGGCTTGCTCAGCTGCTAATAAAATTAAAGAATTGGAGTCTGAACTTGCCTTTTTGAAGGATCTGATGTCTCTGCCCTTACTGCTCAGCAGCTTGAGACCGCTCACCTAGAGATTAGTGACTTGAAGGCTCAGCTTGACGTGATTCGGAGGAAGTACGGCATTGTAGAGAAAGATATTTAAGTCCAAGCATTGCTAGTCCAGGACCTTAAACGTACTATTTCAGAATTTTGATATGTCCGTGATGCCAAGGATGTAAAGCTGCTCTCCATGCATAATGACGTGGTTCAACTTAAGAAGGCTACTAGTAGACTTGAGTCCAAGGAGGTGCAAGGAGCGTTGTCTGCCAACGAGAACCTGAAGAAGGAACTAGATTAGTTGCTCGTACTATTTTGATTGAGGAGAATAAGCAGCTGAAGAGCAATAAGTCCAGTCTTTAGGTTGTCCTTTCCCAAGGTCAAGCTGGGATTAAATTTTCCTTCGAGAGCGCCATTAGTGGAGCATCTAATTGATGGCAGTGCTGCCCAAGATAGGGCAGCTGTAGGTGAAGTGCGGGAAATTGATGATCTTGGAAGCAATGCGACTACTGAAGATGTCCAGGCTGCTGAATAGTAGTCTTTTTAGATAGACTTTAGGATTTACTTTCTTTTTCTTTTTTGCTTTGCTTTTTGCTTTGCTTAAACTCTGTTGGCCTTCGTGCCAGTTTACCAATTTTCTTCGCTTTACTTCACCCTTGTCATTTTGCCTTGCATCAAGCTTTACCATAGAAAGAACAATCGAGCAAGCTGCATTGAACAAAGTCGTCAAGCCCATCTTCATTGCTTTAGGCGCCAACTTCAGGTTGTCGGGTGCGAATCTTCGTTTGCTTGACGTATCTTTTGGAACTTCTAACTTGCAAGGCTGAATGACCTCCGTAGTTGCATGTTTCGTATGCATGACATATATGACTACCGATCTAGGCTTAGAACCTCTGCAAAGCTATTAACCAAAGAGTCAGCAACCAAGCTCCTTACTTACAGAAGTAGGCGAGTCTGCATAATTACTAGGTTGTATAGGTTTATGCAGCTAACTGCTCAAAGGGTCTACCGTAGACAATCTTCCAAAAATCGTAGGTTGCTCGTTGAATTGGAATTGGCTTTAGGTTACCAAAAATCTTCTAGAAACCGTAGGCTTCTGGTTAAATGAGCTGCGACTTTAGGTTTTCCAGGATACGTAGAGATTGCGAGTTGGTATCTTTTGGGACTTTTAACTTGTAGGGTTGAATGACCTCTGTAGTTGTATGTTTCGTATGCATGACATATGTGATTGGCGATCTAGGATTACAACCTCTGCAGAGCTATTAACTACAGAGTTAGCAGCCAAGTGCCTTACTTGGTTGTTAACTTTGACCTTCTAGGCTGCTTAGCTAGTCATCATTTCTCCAATTTTTAAACTGCGTGTCCTGCATCACAACATACGAAAGATTTCCAGGACACGAAATTCGCTAACCTTTCACATCAAAAGTCCGTGGTTCTATGGAATTTCGTGGGCAGTGGTTCGAAAGAAGTATTTGCACTTTATGTAAGCAATTCAGTAAGATGCGTAGCAAGTAGCATAACACTTTGAAATCAGTGTAAACCCAAGGGGTTATTCTAAGCTAGGCAGTGCATGTTCACGTTAACTTGTTAACGTTTCACAAGATTGTGAGGTTGTATAGGTTTATGTAGCTAACTGCTCGAATGGTGTACCGTAGGCTGCCCGTTGAATCAGCAGCAGCTTTAGGTTCCTAAGGATGTTCTAAAAACCGTAGGCTTCTCGTTAAATGAGCTGCGACTTTAGGTTTTCCAGGGATACACAGAGATCGCTAGTTGGTATCTTTTGGAAATTGTAACTTGTAGGGTTGAATGACCTCCGTAGTTGCATGTTTCATATGCATGACATATGTAATTACCGATCTAGGATTAAGACCTCTGCAAAGCTATTAACTAGAAAGTCAGCAGCCAAGTGCCTTACTTACAGAAGTAGACGAGTCTGCATAATTACTTGGTTGCTAACTTTGACCTTCTAGGGCGTTGAACTGTTGAGCTTTATCTCATGTTGTTGCCTACTGACCGTAGGCTACTTAGCTGGTCATCATTTCTCCAATCCTTTGAGCTTCGTGTCCTGCATCACAACATACTAAAGATTGCTAGGACATGAAATTCGCTAACCTTTTGCATCAAAAGTGCGTGGTTCTGTGGAATTTCATGGGCAGTGGTTCAAAAGAACTATTTGCAGTTTATGTAACTAATTTTGTAAGATGTGTAGCAAGTAGCACAACACTTTTGAAATTAGTGTAAACCTAAGAGGTTGTTTTGCGCTAGGAAGTCCATGTTCGTGTTAACTTGTTAACCTTTCACAAGATTGTGCGGTTGTATAGGTTTATGCAGCTCACCGCTCGAAAGGTGTACCGTATGCAATCTTCCAAAAATCGTAGGCTGCTCGTTGAATTGGCAACGACTTTAAGTTCCCAAGGATATTTTAGAAATCGTAGGCTTCTCGCTAAATGAGCTGGGACTTTAGGTTTTCCAGGGATACACAGAGATCGCTAGTTGGTTAAATACAAGATGCTGGGCTCCTTAGGCTAGCTGGTCACATCAGGATGCTCAACCTCGTGCACCACATGCGAATAGCCGGAGATAGAATTTTGTATCCTTGCAAAGATCACCTATGTATTGCACCAAAGATGCTCAGCTGTGAATACTAGTTGGTCACATTGCGGATGCTCAAAAGGGATGTTCCTTTAACGAGTAGAGTGAATACTATTCCATAACATGAAGATCACTAGTTAGTCACATGCATAATGCTCAGCTGGGATTGCCAGTGGCTGGTCACATCAAGGATGCTCAACTACGGTCTATCTTCATGGGTAGCCGTCCAAAAGGCGAGCTGCGCAGTATGCCTCTTCCGTCTCTAAAGGCTCGGGTCCCCGCAGATAAATCTGAAAGCCTAAAATCTTTCGATCTAGCTAAGCCTTGACAAAGACTATTATGGCTCCTTCTAAGGATACCGGCGTAGGCCATCATGCTCTAGTTACACCAGAACATCCCGACCCATCCATGTTTGGATATTTGGAGCGCGAGTTGTTTGAGTCTTCGAACTTTATTTCGTTCAAGCAGAGCTCAAGAAGAAATGAGAGGCCATGCGTAGTACTTCCGCAGGTTATAGGCATTCCACTGCTTGTCGATCTCTTTGTCATTCATGGTGGTGAGGGTGTAACCACCCTTGCCGTATGCTTCGCTGACTTTATACGAGCATTCCCATATAGGATTTATCTGTTTAGAGCCTTCTCTTCGGGGCAGTGATGAATGTTTAGAACTAAATCTCTAAGCTGAAACTGCCGAATCTTTGCGTTTTTGTTGTAGCTGGAGATGAGCTGTTACTGGTAGGCTGCAATGTGGGTGATAGCCTTCTTGCGTTCCTCCTCTGCCAGATCTAGATTTATGGCCATCTTCGTTTTATTCTGCTCCAAAGTTAGCAGTATAGTGCTGATGCTCGGCACGATGACATTGGGATGGATGATTGCTTCTGAGCCAAATACCAAGGGAAAAGGAGTTTCACTAGTTGCTCATCCCTTGGTTGTGCGATATGCCCATAAAACACAAGGAAGTTCATCTGGTGCTTATCTGTGAGGGATTTCTTGAGACAGTCTAGGATTGTCTTATTGGATGCCTCTGTCTGCCAATTACCTTGGGGATATCTAAGCGTAGACAAATGCTGCTTGATGCCGTATTTCGGGAAAAATTTCACCAAGTCCTTTCCCACGAATTGCAGGCCGTTGTCGATGGCGATAGATTGTAGGATGCCAAATCGATGGATAATGTACTTCCATATAAAGCGCTCTATGTCTGATTAAGTAGTGGTGGTTATGGGCTCAGCTTCTACCCACTTTGTGAAGTAGTCGACAACCCACTGCATGAATGGACATGGGACCTACCAGGTCGATTGCCCACTGCATGAATGGACATAGGCTTGTCTGTGAGTAAAGCTCGCTGGCAGGCAGTATAGGTACATGCTTGAAGCATTGGCAACTGCCGCACTTTTGAACAAATTCCTTAGCATCTTAATGCACTGTAGGCTAGTAATAGCTGGCGTTGAAGACCTTCTGTGCTAAGGATCGGCCTTCTGAGTGGTTTCCATAAACTCTTTCATGGATCGTACTCAGAACTTTTAAGTTGTCCGGAGGCACTAGGCAGCGGAGGTGTGGGCTTGAAAAGAATCTTCGGACGAGAATGTCGTTCCACATGTAATAGTGTGCCGCCTTTATTTGAAGCTTCCTAGCTTCTAATCTTTCTGCAAAGAGTATGACATTGACTAGGTAGTTGATGATGGGATCTTGCCCGCTTAGGATTGTATTGACTTGTAACACCTCGGCTACTAGTTCTTCTTGTATACTCGGTTTTTCCAAATACTCGATCGGGATGAAGTGTCTGAACTGGTAGTCCAAAGAGGAGCCTAAGACTGCCAGGACGTCTGCATAAGCATTGTCTACCCACAACATCTATGTAAGAGTGTAATTTTGAAACACCTCAAGCTGCTTTTGTACATTCTCGAGGTATAGTGCCATTCGTAGATGTTTTGTTGCACACTCCTTAGTAATCTGGCTAGTGATAAACTGAGAATCATAATAGATTGTGAGCTTCTTGACTACTAGATCTTGTGTCATTCGGAGGCCTGCCAATAAGGCCTCGTACTCTGCTTCGTTGTTTGATGCCTTGAAACCTAGATAGATTAAATAGTCGAGCATCGAGCCGTCTGGGGTGATGAGAACTAAGCCTGCTCTAGAACCCTTGTAGTTGGATGAATCGCCAAAGTGCAAGCGCCAAAAGGCTTTATCAAAAAGGGTTGGTTCAACCAAGGCATGCTCAAGGGCATCTTTGGGTCATGTCGTTGTGTCTCCTAAGCCATAAGTGAACTCTGCTATGAAGTCTGCCAAGGCCTAAGCTTTTATCGTCGTGCGGGGTTAGTAAACCAAGTCGTATTGGCCAAGTTCCAATGCCTATTTCAACACTCATTAAGAAGCGTCTGGACCATGTAAGATAAATTGTAGGGGAAACTATGTCAAAACGATGATCGTATGCGCCTGGAAGTACAGTATAAGCTTCCGATCTACAACAACTAGTGCCAAAATTAGCCTTTCAATCCTCGGGTATCTTGTTTCCTCATCGAGGAAAGCTTTAGAAGTGTAGAATACTGGCAGTTAGGACTCCATCTTTTTTTGTATAAGGGCAGAGCTTACTGCTACTCCTGAGATAGCCAAGTACATGTATAATTTCTCGGCTGCTTCCGGCTTGGAAGGTAGCAAAGGGGATGTCAAATATCTTTTCAAGTCTTGAAATGATTTCTTGCACTCGTCGTCCCACTTATCTCTTTGCGCCTTCTTGATGGCCTTGAAAAAAGGCTTGCATTGATCAATTGAGCTCAGCTGTTCGTTCTATCAGACTTTGGATCTTCCTCAAAGTGATTGGGAATTTCATCTTTAATATTTCTTTGATCTGCTTAGGACACACCTCGATTCCTCTCTCGGTTACGAGGTACCCTGAGAATCGGCCTGAGGAGACTCCAAACATGCATTTGGCAGGGTTGAGCTTCATCTTTTACTCCCTAAGGATACTGAATGTCTCTACCAAGTTTTTGTGGTAGTCTGATCGCTGCTTTCCTTTTACCATGATGTTGTTAATGTACACCTCCCTGGTAACCCTAATCTGCTTCTTGAACATCATGTTTACTAACCTTTGATTGGTAGCTCCTACATTCTTGAAGCCAAAAGGCATAACCTTGTAGCAGTAGATGCCTCGCTTGATCACAAACACAATTTTCTGTTTGTCGAGCTCAAACGTGGAAATCTAATTGTAGTTGGAATATGCTCCAAGAAGCTGAGCAGCTAGTTCCCTACAGTTGAGTTCACTAGTAAATCAATTCAGGGGACAGAGGATCGGGAATAGATCTTTCGGGCAAGCCTTGTTAAGGTCGGTGTAATCTGCGCATACTTTTCACTTACCCTTCTCTTTGTTCATTACCAGCAGGATGTTGGCTAGCCATGTTGAATGCGCCACTTCTTCGATAAATCTGGCTTCCAGTAGGCTGTCTATATCTGCCTTAATGACCGATACTTGTTCTGGAGCAAAGTATCTTCTTTTTTGGATCACCGATTTGGATGTGGGGTCGACATGTAACTTGTGGCAATTTATCTTGGGATCAATGACGGGCGTGTCAGAGGGTGACCATCCAAAGACGTCATGGCTTTCCCTAAGGAATGCCATGAGTTCTTTATTTTCCTTCGGGCTCAGTCGTGAGCCAATTCTAGCCTTTTTCTCCAGTTGTTTAGGATCAAGAATGATGTATTAGGATCAAGAATGATGTATTCGGCGTCCTCTTCGAGCTTCCATCTTTTTTCTTCTATCGCTGTGTCCTCCTGAACACCATCATCTTGATCTGATTATTCTTGTTGCCATTTAGTAGCAAGCTCGTCCTTCTTAAACTTTGTAGTTCCTACGGAATGAAAGACTTCTTCTTTGATTCCTTCAGCATTTGCACCGTGCATTGTTAAATGCGGCCTAGTCAAACTTGATCTCTCCAAATCTTCCTCCCGGGATACAAAATCAGATTTCCTGGTACTCAACAGTTATGGCGCCCAATTTCACTAGCCAGGGCCTTCCCAGAATCCCCTTATAGGGAGATAAGTTGTTGACTATAATGAACATCTACTTTGAGACTACTGGTGGTGTTCTCACATTGAGTGTTATGTGGCCAATAACAATCGAGGTGTATGTTGAATCCAGTGAATACCTTTGCCCAGCGTATGATCATGCTTTCCTGGCCCATCTTCTAAATGATGGATAGCTGAAGTAGATTTAATGTGTTACCGTTGTCCATCATCACTCTGTCGATTATAGCATGTGCCAGTTAAACGGACACTACCAGAGCATCGTCTTGTGGGAAGTCAACTCCTTCAGCATCTTACTTTCCAACAATGGGTCCAGGTTTTGTGATCCCCAATTTCGGACTCGGCAAAAATGTCGTTGATTCTGATGGTCTTGGTAGGTGGCTCTTCATATGCGTCTGCGTTCCTCCTAGGCTACGCAGTTAGCTTGTCCAGGTATCTTTCTCATTTACCCTCTGTCACCAGCTTTTCTAGGTATTCCCTTCAGGTATAGTAAGTGTCGGTCCTGTGACCGAGACCTCGGTGGAACTCAGTACTTGGTGTGATCTAGCTTGGAGGTGTCTCATCTGGATTGTCTTGGCAGCTTGAACTAAGGCTCACTCTTGAGGTCGCAGATGATCTGGTTGACCGGGATCGAGAACTTCGTATAGTTCTTGATGGCATGGCCTCATTTTGTTGAGACCGATCTCTACGCTTGGCCTTCTGCATGCTTCGATCGTTGGACTGGTTCTTGTCCACTTTCTTTTAGGCTACCTCAGACTTCTTCGGTTGCTCAGGTGCCTTGATTACTCGTCAGGCCTCAACCCAAAGCGCATGCTTCTCTGCCTGAGCAAATGAGTTTGCTAGAGTCAAGTCTTCTTTCATGATCAATTCTCCAAATAGGGGATGATCTGGTGGGAGTCCCTTTTGGAAGGCTGGGATGGCGATCAAGTCATTACAACCGACTATCTTCGCCTTATCCGCCTTGAACCTCTTGACATAGTCGCGGAGTGACTCCTTTGGATTCTTCTTGATGTTGAAAAGATGATCAGGCTTCTTCTTGATTGAGCGGTAAGATAAGTACTCCCTAGTGAAAACTGCGGAAAGTTCATCTAAACTCTAGATGGACTGTGGATGCAGGGTATGGAACCAATCATGCGCCTTACCTTGCAAAGTAGTGGCGAATATCTTGCATATTAAGGTCATTGGCCCTGCAGAGGATCATTGCGCTGCGGTAATGCTTCAAGTGCCTTTTTGGGACTCCATCTCATTGGATAGGGTGACATGCGGTGTATTAAACTTATGTAGGGGTTCGATCTGCTCGATCTCATCCGTGAAAGGTGATCTGCCCATGTGGTCTCGATGCGCTGGAATTCACACAATCGCTCAGTCAGAAACCTCTCTACTTCTTCCTAAATTTGTCTCTGTCAGCGCAGCGGGGCTCTTGGCTGCCCCCGATCATGATCTGATGTCCTCGGCTGCTCTTCCCTATGCTCAACTCGTCTATGCCACGACTGCTGTGCATGTAGTACATTCATGGCAAACGAGCGAAATACTCGTAGGCTGCCGGTTGAACTTGAGCCGGATTGTGCTGCCTACTCTAATATGAGGTGGAAGATGCTCCTTGCGGGCCTAGCCGTGTATGAACACTTCGCCTGGAAGGTTGTCCATGTTGATTATCTAAGTGTGGCCCCAACTGTGAATGTATGCTCATTCGGGGCTTAACCGAAAGTGCACGCTCCTTAATGCGTTAAGACGATAATCTACGCTATCTATGAGGCCCAGGTAGGAGTGTACACTGCCAAAACGCTCGGTTCGTGGCTGGTCGAAGGGCTACTTGCTAGGACGCCATTGGAAAGAAACGTCATCACCTGTTATTGTCCTACTTCTGAACACCTCGTTTGGGGCACGTTGCATCTCGATGCACTACAGAAGCTGACTCACCAAGCTAGTCTACTGCGCAAGGGTACTTGTGAGTTCGGCGACATGTCGAAATAGATGTTGTTCGCCATTTAGAGTGGAAAAGCTGGGATGGTAGACATCTTCTTGAGTTATGGAAGTGTTATGGACTCTGGGTGCAACGCTTGAGCCAGGATGGGTTAGATCTGCAGTGAGGTGGGGTGAAAATACCATTGGTTCAACTGTCAGCTTTAGGATCAAGATCTGGGTTAGTTAAATTGTTCTAGGACTATGGTGGACCGTCTGGGGGGCATTGGGAGCAGGTCGGGAGCATAGGCGCTGGGCAAACCTTGGTTGGCTTAGCTTGGGCTGCCTCGGTCTGGGCAGCTCACGTCTACATGAAGGTGGCAAGCGCCAAAGGCTACTGCCAAAGGCTAGCAACTACTTAATTATGTGCCTTCTGGTTGCTTGCGATGTGGGCCTACGGCCTTAGGGTTTCCTCGCGTTGAGGGGAGGTTTCCCTGTGGGCCACTACAGCAACTGTTGCCGTTGCTGGCATGGCCACAGTACCTCGTGGTGACAAAGGTGTAGTCTTTGTTGTGGTAAGCTCGAGGAAGGACATCGTGGAGCCACGTCGCGATCTCCATCGGTTGATCCACGTTTTTCAATGTAGAGGTTCCCATTGGTTGTAGTTTCTAAATTTCCTGCCATCGTAGTCGTGGATCTACAAACAAAGGAAGTTGAAAGCGAGAGTCTTATTTGACTCTTTGAATCAGAGTTCTCAATGAAAGCAACAATTTGTGGATGCAAATTTCTACGTTTCCTTGATTGACAAATCTGCACCTGCAAAATAATAACAACTAATATTAAGGCCAAAAGCCTTACTCGCCCACGATGAATGGGAGGGGGGCTTTGGCCGATGAATCTCAGATGCCAAAGTTAGAATTCTGTAAAGAATGTGTTTCAGTGTTTGTGGGAAGCAAAAAACCTCTTTAGGGGTAGCTAAGCTTACTGAATTTTGGAGATAAATGGAGTATTTATAGGGAAAAAAGAGTATGGGCCTACCCTCTAGAGTTTAGGGGTGGCCAGCCCTAGGTGGTATTTTTGGGTGG
>JAOTRO020002726.1:0-16199 GCA_028566515.2 Pyracantha coccinea | reverse complement strand
AATTTCGTCCAAATCACCCCTTAGTGCTTGTTTTGAGTTGTTTGAGTCAGTTTAGCTTAGTTTTATGTTTTTGAGTTTAATTAGTGTTGATTAGCATCCCTTCTAATCCCCGGCTAGAACGATCCCTACTTGCTCATACTACAACTGCCTAAAAAAGGTTTAATTTGTGTGTTAGTTTTTACCACAATAGCCGAGATCCTCCATTTGTGAAATGATTTCCTTCAATCACCACCACCAAAACACTTCTCTTGAGGCTTGGAACAAAGCCCAAACAACTATAGGGGTGGCGGAGCACCGGAGGTGAAGGATCGAAGCCACCCATTTCTAGGGTTTCTAGTGAGTTCGAGTGAAATTAGGGCGTTTCCCGGCCGAATTGGATCTCGACCCAGGTATGAAAAATGTTTCTCTCCTTGAATTGTATATTCCTGCAAAATTTGGTCAGCCTGCTAACGTCCACACAAAGGGCCTATTCGTGGCTAGGTTCATTTTCCTTCATTCCAAACTTGTCTTTCCTAGGCCGCCAAACTTGGATTCTCCGTCAGTTTAGGATCTTGTGATTTTTATATTTATAATCCTTGTATCAAAAAGGAATATTACTTGTACTCCAAGTCTATGACTTGTATATATTGTACTCTACACATATCCATGAAATCATCACAGTCTAAGCTTTCTACACTTTCAATTCGCGAGGAATGGTAAGACTAATATGAGATAGGTTTCTTTCATGCTTAATCCAACCCCTTCTTATTCCTTAAAAAATGAAAAATCATTCATTCTACCTTCATTTGAGCTTGAATCTAATCAATCTTAAGCACCAAATGCGCATAAAAAGTAATCACATTGCAAACTATAAATGACATTTTCCAAACCCTTGAAATGCGTCAAAGAAAGATTTTCATAGTGAAAAGGACCTTGTTATAAACCCTTCAAATGCATCAAAGGAGGATTTTTCATAGTGAAAAAGACAAGTCATTTCTTCCATTCCAAACTACCCAAGAAGCCATGGAAAACAAGTGGAGCTCCTCCCGATTCGAGGCATAAATCGTAAAAGCAATGAAGGATGCTTATTAAACAAAAAAGATTTCCCATTAGTTTCTATACAGAGGAATGAAAGAGGTCAAACAGGAAGTGTAAAAATCAATTACTCTCCTAAACGAAATGGTTATCCAACGGTCCCAAAGTAAATGTATGTATATATATAATTTCAAGGGAGTTTTAACGAAAAGCTATCGTTACTGTTCACTTTAACGAAAAACATTTTTACACTAAAAAGTCAAACATGGTACTATTCACTTTATCATTTATTTTGTCCTTATCGTTAAAACTTAAAGTTTTCAAGCCATTTTCATTAGTTTTCCTTAATTTCAAATACCATGTTTCCAAGTTCCAATATAATTCTTCAAAACAAGCCTTTTCATTTTTAAAGTTCACTAGCTAGATTTTTAAAGAGTAAGAACAATAATAATAAATTTAAGACTTAATTGTAGCAATGGTCCATGAACTTTACTCATAGTTTAATTAATTTTAGTTTTTTTAGTCTCGGACTTTACTCATGCCTTTTCACTAACGCCTTGTTTTTTTTTTCTTTTAAATTTAGAGGTATATTAGGAACTTCAACTTAAAACTTCAAAAGAAAAAAAAAAGAAAAAAAAAAGAAGCTAAAAAAATAAACGTAAATTAAAAAATTATATCTAATACTTAAAACAAAATGAATTTTGAACTATAAAGATACAAAATGAAAATGTTTGGACTCTAACAACTTGTAAATATTTGGCAATGCGATAACTATGGCTGGACTTAAATAACTAACAAGTCACATATTGAATTATGAAGAAAAAAATCCTATTCATTCATTTTTCTTACACCAAAAAAAATCTTTTTTTTTTAGGTTTTTTTTTTCTTTTTGATTTCTTATTTTAAAATTCATTTACAATCGTGTGGGATGAAGTTCCAAATATACCCCCAGATTTTACGGAAAAATAGACGGCGTTAGTGAAAATGACTAATTGTACAACACATTGTTAAGTTCGAGGACTAAAATAACTAATATGAGAATTCAAGAACTAAAATTAAACAAAGAGAAAAATTTAGGGAGCATTGCTACAATTAAGCCCAATATAAAATAGGAAAAAACAGAAAAGAAAATGAGACTTCGGGTCCTGTGATTTGTTTGATGATTTTTGCTTCTTTATAGCACTCTATCTTGTTAGTTTCAGCATCTGGGTCATTTGGCTCCAAAGTGTTGGGTCCCTGTTTGAGATCTGTATGAATCTCTTTACTTTGCTTCTTATTTTTTGCTATAGATTACGGATTTTGTGTGTATTTATAGATACACAATTACATACATTCAGTTGAGTTTTTTTCTTTAGCTCTCATGGTTCTTTTATCTAAGGCATTTTTTTCTACAGGAAGTTTTGTGCTTTCATGGGAAAACGGATTGGCATTTTTGAGGTAGATGTCTGTGACTCTTGGACTTGGACTCAATGTTGACCCATCACTGGTTAGGAGTTTTAGATTCTTTTATAGCTTGATTCTGGGTTGCATGTAAGTCCGCTTTTATGCCCATTTATTGTTCTCTAGGTAGGTTTTTACAGTTTCTACTAATTTTTTATTTTATGAAATGTTAAATTCTGATTTGCTAGAACAATAATTTGACTGCTTTGAGTGGTGTTCATTTGGATGCTAAATCACGAACTAGAGACCGAAATTTAAATAAAATTATAAAGAAGGATCCCTAACTTCCTACATTGTGTGAAATTTTTAACGAAATACATGAAGATTAGCAAACCAAATACAAGTAGAACTTTTGTCATGACCAATTGGAATAAGTCTATCTACTACTATATTTGTTTCTTCGATAAATACGCCGTGCTTGAGTCTTTTGCAACTTATGCACAAGATCTTAAATATCATGAATAAGTGAATATAGACTCTATGGGGAAGATTGGGAACCCTCAATACTTTGCAGACGAGCCGTGGTGGCAAAATAAAGCCATATTTTAAACCAATAACTTCATCTTCCAATTATTTGAACCATCAAAGTTCAAATTTCAATTATTTGCTCATGCTGATTCACTCATGATACTCTGGCTTAACATTTTGTATGTCCCAAACTTCAAATAAAAACTACTTCAAATTGATAATATTCGTTATTATTTAATAAGTTTGTTCTCGAAAGATGATATAAAAAATACTAGCAATCAACTTTGATATTCGACTTACATTATGGCAAAACTTGAAGAATATATTACTATTGTCGATGCTACTTGGACACACAAAACTGACACTTTTGTTGGCACATTCTCTAATATTAGTTGAGGCCCACATTCAGTAGTAGAGCTAACATGTATTAGAAAATCTGTCAACAAAGTATGTTAATTTTGTGTCTCCAAATAGTTTTATTGTATTATTATATATTGGAACAATCCTTACATCTTATGAAAACAAACAAATAAAAACTGAAGGAGTTATACTATTTGGATACACAAATTAACACATTTGTTGACACCCTTCTAATATAGGTGTGGTCCACATACAGTAGTAAGACTGACCTCTATTGGACAGTGTGTCACTAGGTGTGTTAATTTTGTGTATCCAATTAGTTTTATGGAAAATAAAAAAAGTATAATAAAAAGTAGAACTAGTCACTAAGCTTTCTTTTCATCCTGGCCATGCACACTGCCATCTTCATATAGAGAGAATCTTGTACATTATCAAGGAACCGAGAATATGTGTACCTCCATGTCTTCTTAAGAACTAAAGAACCACAAACTCCCCAAAATCCGACAATGAAACCTAGGGTTGCAAAGATATAAAACCAAGGAAGCTCGTCGTGTTTATTGTCCACATCTTGGTCGACATTGTTCTTATTCTCCACATCAATTTCTTAGCACTTATTTAGAAGTGGAGCACCACAAAGTTTAAGGTTTCCCTCAAATACAGAAACGTTGAAGCTCTGGAGTTGTGTGCCCGTTGGTATCTGTCCTTCGATATTATTGTACGAGACATTAAATTCTTCCAAGAAATTAAGGCTTGTCATTGATCAGGGAATTTTTCCAGACAAATGATTCATGGAGAGGTCCAAACGCTCTAAATATTTTAGGTTAGATATTTGGTTGAGAATATTGCCGGAGAAGTTATTGTCGTTAAGATACAACTCACGAAGAAGCTGCAATTGGCCGATCTTAGTAGGTATACTACCACTAATGTTATTGAGCGATATGTCTATTATTCCAGGAAAGTTAGACAGTCTACCAGGCAAAGCAAGTGGATATTTCTTTAGGACTTTGAACATAGGAAGTTCGAATTCATAATTGTCTACTGGAGATGTACTCATCATTAACATTGGTAACCTACAGAGTTGTTTAGGAAATTCACCTGAAATTTGGTTGGACGATAGATCCACCAAAAAGAGTTTTGGAAGAGTCCCCAACCAACTTGGAAATAACCCTGTGATGTGATTAGAATTCAAATACAACATCTCCAGATTCTTTAGGTTTGATAACCATCTAGGTAACTGACCAGTGAGCCCACAACCAGTAAAACTCAAGACCCGAAGATTTAGGAATCCATGAAAATCAACCATGTCATGATCAGTTGCCATTGCCTTGCGGTGAAATGAATTTCCAAGGATGAGTGTGTGAAGACTTTTGCAACGAATTAATATCTTCATTACCCCTGTGATATTGGTCAATCGTACACCAGAAAATGATAGGAATGACAGGGATTTCAATGAAATGATCTCATCATGTATTTGTCCTTTTAGATAAGGATTATTACTCAACCGAATTGCTTTTAAGGACCTGCATGAGTAAAGGCTTATCGGCAAGATACCAGTGAAGTTATTCCCACATAGGTCAAGTTTACCAAGGTGGCTGAGTTTGGAGAAATTAAGCATGGTGAGCTCTCCTTCCAAGTAGTTGAATCCCAAATATAGTTCTACGAGGTTTGCACAATTCATCAAAGACGGAGGCAAATTACCTTGTAAACTATTGAAACCGAGATTCATGAATTTCAATCTAGAGAGCTTCCTAAAATTGAGAGGGGGTGCACCACTCAAATGACTAATGTAGAGGTCAAGGATTGTGAGGCGGGTGAGGCTAGTGATTCTTTCACTAATGGCTCCATGTAGTGAATTGAGAGGTAATGCAAGTTCCTCAAGTTTGGTACCATTGTAGATATCTTCAAGAAGTGATCCTGATAAATTATTGTGGCCGACACGAAGAATCTGCATTTCGGAACACCCTCCGAGCCCACGAGAAATGTTGCCACTAAATTCATTGGACGGAAAATCTAATACTCTTATGGAAGGAGACAATTGGAGACACATAGGTGATGGGATATGCCCCGAGAAGGTGTTGTTGCTGACATTGA
The DNA here is from genome assembly GCA_028566515.2 of Pyracantha coccinea. Lineage (NCBI taxonomy): Eukaryota > Viridiplantae > Streptophyta > Magnoliopsida > Rosales > Rosaceae > Pyracantha > Pyracantha coccinea. The sequence goes on along the minus strand of JAOTRO020002726.1, from coordinate 10,826 downwards.
AACTAGTCAAATTCGAAGTTTGTTGGAAGAAAGAAGATGGAATTGCACCATGGAAGTGATTGCTTGACAAATCTATTGTTTGAATATTTTTGGGTGGTAGAGAAAACGGTATTTCTCCAGAAAGAAGGTTATAGCTCAAAGCAAGGATCTCAAGGTGTTTCAAGGATGAGAAGAATTTAGTTTCAAGTGCACCATAAAGTGAATTGTGGGAAAAGTTCAAGTGGGTGAGATGCGTGAGATTTGCTAGTGACGAGACAAACATACCTTCTTTGAGCCCTTTGGAGGATAAAAGCAAACGAGTGACCCAACCCTCATAATTACAAGTGATGCCGTTCCAACGACAACAATCAACAAAACTATTCCAATTTATGGGAGGAGAAGATAAATTGCGGGCTAAGGCCATGAGAGAGGTGCGTTCAGCTTGGTTGCATGCATACATATTTGTTGTAGATATAATGAAAAAGAATAAGAAGAGGAGGAGGAAGCCATGAGCCATTTTTTCTAACTTTGATATTGCTTACACTAACAGTTCTGCACACACACACATATACATACATACATATATATATATAGGAGCAATACCAATTCATTTTGTTGCCCCCATTTTAATATTATTAAGTGGAAAACAGCTGCCCAACTGAGAAAATTGGATGCGTCAAAGAGGGAGATTTCCAATGGAAAATCTATCACTCCTCCCAGATGTAGTGCTCTGTCCACATTAATTTTGAAGTGTAGGCGTCGGAGGCTGCCAACCAATGAAGAGTTATCAACCCAGTATGTGATTGGTTGTTCTTATTCATTTTCTTGGATTCATTGGTTATTTGATTTATTTGTCAAACTTCAGAGTTTTGTTCTTTGGATTCTTGTGTGTATATTATTGTGTAAATGTTTACGTAATGAAAGATCGGTTTGGTGCTCCTTCTTATTATTCTTTCATATCTGGTTCTAATTAATTTCTTCTTTCTTTTTTCAATTTGATCGGCATCGAAAAAGAAGTTAAAGGGTCCTAATTACAGTCAATGTCTTTGGTCCTATGTAGGTCTTTTGTTTCTTATTTTACTCTCAGTGCCATTTCGAAATGCAAGGATCAAAATATTAAAGAGAGGATGAACTGTCAATTTAATCATTGAATTATCACTTCAATGAAAATTAGGTTCCTAAACTATTTTTTCCAGAAAAATTAGTTCTTGAATTATAAAAATCTGTCAATTACATCTCTAATATTATATTCAAAGCTACCATATTCAATTTTCTATCAATTTAAGTCATGTTACTTGCATGTGATACACATTAGAGGGTAGATTGATAGTTTTCAATAAATAAATAGTGTATGAAGTTAACTTTGGAAGGTAAATTGATAGTTTTTCATAAGAAATAGTGTAAGTTAACTTTGGAGGGTAAATTAGATGTTAGACTCGCAACCTATATGAAATGTGAATGGCTTATAGGCGAGAAAATAACGGTATTACACTTTAAAGTGTGTCAAGTGACTTAAGTTGAAGAAAAATTGGACAAAATAGCTTTGAATATAATAGTAAGGATGAAATTAGTAATTTTTAATGAATTTAGGAACTTAATTTACTGAAAAAATAATTCATGGACCTAATTTTCATTAAGGTAATAGTTCAGGAACTAAATCCGCACTTCACCCTTAAAGAAATAAAGACGACTTGGAAGTCATTGCAAACAAAGGCATAATTTTTTATTGATATCTTGTGTGTAATATAGGGGACGTAATTGGGGGATAGCTAATACCTAATCGTCCGCGTAGGGGATAAAATTTCCTGCATCGATAATGATATATTGTTGAAACGTACGTATTCACATAAGCTGACTTATTTATTCATTTCTCGTGTGTGGGTAAACAACAGATTTGTCAAGAATGGACATTATTATAGCATATCAATTGACTGATTACTGTTGGTAATCTAGCAGCAGGGTGAAAAACGGATTTTGGGTTTGGCCGGTGGTGTCGATTAACTTTCAATTCATTTCAAAAGAAAACATAATGGGAAGACTTGATAGTGTAAATGGGATTCCGATTTTAACGGCAAATAGATCCAGGTAGGTCCAAAAATTCAAAGTATTTTTTAAATTGAGTTGAATGAGAAAACCATCACTCCATCCCGACCCCGACCCCGACCCCGACGTAGTGCTTCGTCCACATTGATTTCCAAAGGGAAAGCCAATGAAGAGTTAGCACTAAATGGTTGTTCATATTAGCAGCACACTTTTCCACACCAAAATCTGACTTTACATGCAATTTTACCGAACGTCATAAATCATTGCATAAAACACTGAAACTATGCTCTAGTGGCAAATATTGGAAAACCACCAGATAAAATATTCCTTTCCTTCTCAGAAAAGGAAAATCAGAAGCTTTTTGGTTCATTCTTTTTCCTCCTCGAGAAATTTAGCAACCCTTGTCATTTAGGATTGAATAAAATTTTAAGAAAATATTTGACAAACAAAAGAACTTACCAAAATACATTGGATATAAACTAAATAGGTAAAATTTCTTTGGATTCTTGTCTGTATATTGTTGTGTAAATGCTTGCATAATGAAAGATAGGTGCGACACTCTGTTTTGCCTATGTTTAATTGATGGAGAATAGAGGGGTGGGGCATGGAGAGAAAGGAGATGGAGAGTATATTTGAGGAACTTTGATCAGCATTGTAAACATAAAATTACACCAAATTGAACCAGGAAAAAAGAAATTAAAGTTCTATTTAGGTCAATTGTTTCTTATTTTACTCTCAATGCCATTTCGAGTGCAAGCACCAAAATATTAAGAAGCTAATTACTATTATGGTCTTGTTTGGCAGTTCAGACAGTACTGATTATTTCAGTCGAATATGATAATTTGTCATTGGATAGTACTGACTAAATTAGACGGACGTTTGGTGCAATTTCAGATTAATATCGTATTGTTTATACTGTGTTTGGTATTGTACCGGATACGAGAACTTCGAAATATTATTACTTTTAAAGGAAAAAAAAGAAGATAATTTATGGAAAAGAAAATGGGGGGAAACAAATTTTTGACCGATATCAGCAAAATTTTCTCCTAGTTTCCCAAAATTCTTTCACCCAAAGTAATTTCAACAACAATGCCAGAACCAAATAGGCTTACAAGCACACAAAATAAGAACAACCCATGGCAACCTACCATTTTACAAACAACCCATATCCCAAATTGAACTTCGAAACATGCTGAGGACGATGAAAAATGAAAGTAAACTATAAAACTAAACAAAAAGTAGGTAAATAAGAATAGGGGACGAAGAAGAAGGAGACTCTAAAATTCCCAGATCGAACTTCGAAACATGCTGAGGATGATGAAAAATGAAATTAAAATGTAAAACTAAACAAACAAACAAAAAACAGGTAATTAAGAACAGGGGTCGATGAAGGAGGAGACTCTATCTGCCTGCAAGAGGTCGGGGGTCCTTGTCGAGATCTTTGGGCTCCTTCAAGATCTGTTTGGAAGCCATAGGTCAACCTCGCATATCGTAACAGATCTAAGGATGGATGAAAGGGGCGTTGCTTTGACAGAGAAGAGAAAGAAAAGGTTGGAACTTGACGAAGCGGTCGAATTAATAATACGCCCTTTTTGGGGAGGGACAAAGATCCCAGCCGGATCTCACCCCATCAAATCCTAAGGATCCGGAGATCTAGACCGTCGAAATTTGATCCAATGGTTAAAAACATGGGTCTTTCTAAAGTGATAATAATTGAAGCCATTGGATCAAATTTCAAGGGTCCGGATCTTTGGGTCCTTAGGACTTGGTGGGGAAGATTTGGCTGGGATCTCTATCCTTTGGGGAGGATAATTAGCTGGGTGTGAGGAGTATTAAAGTGGTGGGGCCAGATATTTAGTCCATGTACTATTTAGTATGTTAAAGCACCAAACACCCGACTCTATATTATTAATCCTATTCAGTGCTATATATGGCGTACCAAATGAGGCCTATAGCTGTTATGCTTCTTCTTGGCTTTGCTTTTAGAGCACCTTACATACCGTGATTTTGAGAATGAGAGTGATATGTAATGGGGGACAGCTGATACCTAATTGTCCACGTAGGAGACAAAAGTTCCGCAATTGGTAATGACCTTGTTGAAACGTACATATTTCACTTCATGGGACGGCTTATTTATTCATTTCTTGTGTGCTAGTAAACAAAATATTGTTGAGAATGGACATTATGGCATATCAATTGACTGACTACTGTTGCTAATCTAGTAGCAGGTGAAAAACAGATCTTGGTCTTGGCTGGTGGTGCCGATTAAAAGCATTCATTATGAAGCAAACTTTCAGTTAATTTCAAAAGAAAACTTGATGGGAAGACTTTCAGATAAGTTTAAGGTTAATGAATTGCATCATAATGAAGCAACCTTTAGATAAGTTTAAGGTTAATGAATTGCATCCAATTAAATTTCGTTGGATTAGCCCAGCTCTCTAAAAATTCTGTTTGTTCTAATAAGAGATATCAACTGACATCATCTAGAGGAGTCACATGCCACTTACATATGCGAGTTGATGCCGTTATCACATCCACATACACATATAGGATACAGACATACAAATTTTGACATTGAAATTCCATACGAAGTAACCACTAATAAGTTGGGGCAAGGATTGGCATGTGTTTATTTATTTAAGCTCTGTTGTTGTAGAAGTGGAAATTCTTATCACAGTTTACGTATAAAACTAAATGACCTCTCTCCTTGCAAAATTTGACCAAGAGCTAAACCTGAAACCAAAGAATACAAATGATACCTGCAAGATAATATCTACAAGCTTCTCCCTAGCAATCCTTGTACCAAGTATTGCGCCTAGGGAATCACCATGAGAACAAGGCTGGAACTCGATGTTTCCTGTGATATTGGAAGAATCGGTAGAGAAAACTTAAGATAAGGTTTCACTTCAATAAAAAGATGGATGCTTGGATAAATAAAAGTCGTATAGACACAATATTAATACCTCAATGCTGCAATTACATCAGGATCACTTGTCAATACTTCCGGACGTCCAACTGAAATCCAGCATCGTTCAGCCTAGACAATTTGGAGCAGATATATATCAATTAATACATGTTCCCTTTGATTTGCACAAGCACACAGAGCAAAAACTAAGTATATCAATTAATACATGCTCCCTTTGATTTGTGAAGTACCGTCTCGATAACACGCTTTACTTCTTCAATAACAATTTTGTCTGCCACTCCTTTTAAGGAAATCATCAACATCCCCTTTTATAGCTTGAGCTAAGTGGCATATTCCTGAAGCTGAATCAAGAAGAGTAATCCACAGATTAAATAGCATATCATCAGGTACAAAATGCCTGTTTGATTTAGTTTTTATTGTTGTGTTAGAAATAGAGGGAAAATACATGAGAGAAATATAAGGGTATAGGTACACAAAACCAACACTTGAAACTAAAATGTAAACTATTTTAATTTATTTTCACATTCAAGATCTTGTTTCTTGCATTCTTCTTTGTTTCTTCATCCCTCCTCTTCCTCCTGTAGTTTCTCCTATCTTAAGCACAAAAAAGTAAAAATTAAGAATTAAAAACGAAATGATTATCAAACGGACAAGAGTTACATAACTCTTGGCACTACAACTAAGTCTAGTTTAATACATTAAACACATCAAAAGATGATTAACCCATCACAACTTCAACTTATCCAACTTTTTCCTCGTCTGCAATTTCAACTTATCCAATCCACAATTCAACCAAATGGGTAATCAAAATTACAAGGAATTAGACAATGGCGAGGAAAAGAAACATGCTTTATGCTCAATAATGCTCAATAATCAAGTACCCAAAAGAGGAATTTGTTAATATGAATGGGTTAAATGCTCTAAATTGTATTGTTTTGATCCTTAGGCATTCAATATGGGAGTTATGCAAAAAGAGTGGAAAATGACGATTTCGGGTGTCTAGAGTAATTCCAGTGGAGCAAGAGTCTAACTAATTGCATCAAGACATATGCAATACAAGAAGAAGATAAGATTGCAACGGTTTTGGATATCAAAGTGACATAGGAATGCTATTCAATGAATTTTAGGGAAGAACTTGATTTCTAGCTTTTCTTATTTCCGTTTATTTTCCTTTTATTTAATGAGGACTTAAAGTCCATTAGTTAGGCTTTTAGTGGATTTTTAATTGGAATTTAATAGGTTTTAGTTAGCTTTCTAAGCCTTGCCGTGGGTTATAAGGTTTCCTTATGTTTGATTTATGAGAGGAATAAGCCGCCAATTAGGGGTGGGTTGGAAAAACAAAAAAAAAAAAAAAAGGCCGAACTAAAGACAGTACTGTATTTAAACGTTGATGTTTCAGATTAATACTTCTCTCTAAATACATTGAAAAGGTATGGCCATGTTATGGCAGGACCACAGGAGCAACACTATGTAATGCCGTTATCACATCCACGTACAAATATAAGATACAGACGTTCAAATCCTGACATGTTGAAATATAAATCCCACCCAGATTTTACTCATGTAATTATGCTATTAGTGAGTTCTTATATTAGCTCATAAGCCGTGAAATAGTAAACTTGTCATGATATCAGTGTGATGAATGAGAATGTAATGGAGCTAGAGCCATATTCTCTGCTACCAATCTTTCAGTGAAATCTTTCTTTCTTCTTCCATTAATGTTCGTACAAGAATTGTTGCTTACAATTTGAATCACATTTCTGGTAATTAGAGTTTGAATTCTAATTAGAGTTTGAATTCGATTTGAAATCCCCAAAAAAAATAAAAAATAAAGCGTCCTAATTAAAGTCCAAATTTTGTTCATATATAGGTCTTTTGTTTCTTATTTTACTCTCAGTGCCATTTCGAATGCAAGCACCAAAATATTATTGAAATAAAGACGACTTTGAAGTCACTGCAAACAAAAGCATAATTACCTACCGTGATTTGGGCATGAGAGTGATACCTAATTGTCTGCGTAGGGGCCAAAAGTTCCACCATTGGTAATGATACCTCATTAATACGTACATATTTCACACCATGGGACTGCCATTGGTAATAATTTGACTGCTTTATGTGTTGTTCATTTGGATGCTAAATCACGAACTAGAAACCAAAATTTAAATAAAATTACAAAGAATGATACCTAACTTTCTACAGTTGTGTAAAAGCTTTAACAAAATTGTTATAGGAAGATTAGCAAATCAAATACAAGTAGAATTTTGTCATGACCAATTGAAACAAGTTTATCTACTACTATATTTGTATCTTTGATAATGCATCGTGCTTGAGTAACTTGCAACGCATGCACATGATCTTAAATATCATGAATAAGTGAATCTACTACTATATTTGTTTCTTTCAAACTCAAATTTTTGCAGTCGAGTCGTTGTGGCAAAATAAAGCCATATTTTAAACCAATAACTTCATCTTCCAATTCTTAGAACCATCAAGGTTTAAATTTCAATTATTTGGTCATGGTGATTCACGCATGATATTCCTGCTTAACATTTTGTATATCCCAAAGTTCCTATAAAAATTGATTCACATTGTTAATTGTCGTTATTATACAATAAAGTTTCTTCTTGACAGATGATAGAAAAAATACTACCAATCACCTTTCATATTCTGCTTATACCATGGCAAAACATGAAGAATATATTACTATTGTTGACGCTTCTTGGGCACACAAAATTAACACTTTTGTTGGCATACTCTTTAATATTAGGTGTGACCATGGTAGAGCTCACTATTATATATTGGAACAATCCTTACATCTTATGAAAACAAACAAATAAAAACTGAAGGAGTCATACGATTTGGATACACTACATAACACATTTGTTGACACTCTCTCAAGTACAGGTTTGGTCCACATACAATAGTAAGGCTAACGTCTATTGAAGAGTGTGTAACTAAGTGTGTTAATTATGTGAATCCAAATAGTTTTATTGAAAATAAAAAATATATATTAAAAAGTATAATCTAGTCCCTAAGCCTTCTTTTCATCCTGGCCATGCACGCTGCCATCTTCACATACATCAAATCTTGTACACTATCAAGGAACCAAAAGTATGCATACCTTCATTTCTTCTCAAGAATGAAATAACTGCAAACTCCCCAAAATCCGACAATGAAACCGAGGGCTGCAAAGATATAAAACCATGGAAGCTCATCGCGTTCATTGTCCACATCTTGGTCGACGTTGTTCTTATCATCCGCATCAATTTCTCTACACTCATTTGGAAGTGGAGCACCACAAAGTCTAGGGTTCCCCTCAAATGCAGAAGAGTTGAAGCTTTGGAGCTGCGTGCCCGTCGGTATTCGCCCTTCGAGATTATTGTACGAGACATTAAATTCTGCCAAGAAATTAAGGCTTGACATTGACCAAGGAATTTTTCCAGACAAATGATTTGTGGAGAGGTCCAAATGCTCTAAATATTTTAGGTTAGATATTTGGTCGGGAATGTCACCTGAGAAGTTGTTGTCGTTAAGATACAACTCACCAAGAAGCTGCAATTGGCCAATCTCAGTAGGTATACTACCACTAATGTTATTGAACGCCAAGTCTATTCTTTCATGAAAGTTAGACAGTCTACGTGCCAAAAAACTTGTTCTGTTTATTGGATTGCTGAATAGGGGAAGTTCGAATTCATAATTGTCTTCTAGAAATGTATTCGTCATTATTGGTAAGCTACAAAGTGATTTTGGAAATTTACCTGAAATCTGGTTGGATGCTAGACTCAGTATAAAGAGTTTTGGAAGAGTCCCCAACCAACTTGGAATTGACCCTGTGATTTGATTAGAATTCAGATACAACATCTCTAGATTCTTTAGGTTTAATAACCATCTAGGCAACTGACCAGTGAGCCCACAACCAGCCAAAGCCAAGGCACGAAGATTCTGAAATCCATGAAAATCAACCATGTCATCATCAGTTGGCATTGCCTCATGGTCAAATGTATTGCTAAGGATGAGTGTGCGTAGACTTTTGCAACCCATTAATATCTTCATTGTCCCTGTGATATTGGTCAATCGTACACCAGAAAGTGAGAGGAATGCCAATGATTTCAATGAAAGAATCTCATCATGTATTTGCCCTTCTAGATAAGGATTTCGACTCAATCGAAGTGCTTTTAGGGACCTGCATGAGTAAAGGCTTATCGGCAAAATACCAGTGAAGTTATTCCCACATAGATCAAGTTTACTAATATGGTTGAGTTTGGAGAAATTAAGCTTGGTGAGATCTCCTTCCAAGTTGTTGAATATCAAATGTAGTTCTACGAGGTTTGTGCAATCCATCAAAGATGAGGGCAAATTACCTTGTAAGCTGTTGAAATCAAGATTCATGAATTTCAACTTGGACAGTTTCCCAAAATTGAGAGGGAGCGCACCAGTCAGATTATTAAAGTAGAGGTCAAGGATTGTGAGTTGCGTGAGGTTGGCAATTCTTTCACTAATGGCTCCATTTAATGAATTGAGAGGTAATGCAAGTTCCTCAAGTTTGGTAGAGTTATAGATATCATCTGGAAGTGATCCTGACAAATTATTGTGACCAGCACGAAAAACCTGCAGTTTGGAACACCCACCAAACCCACGAGAAATGTTCCCACTAAATTCATTGGAAGAAAAATCCAATACTCGTATGGAAGGAGGCGATCGGAGACAAATAGATGATGGGATATGCCCATAGATGGTGTTGTTGCTGACATTGAAACTAGTCAAATTCCAAGCTTGTTGGAAGAAAGAAGATGGAATGACACCATGGAAGTGGTTGCTTGACAAATCTATTGTCTGAATATTTTTGGGTGGTTGAGAAAAGGGTATCTCTCCGGAAAGAAGGTTATAGCTCAAATCAAGGATCTCAAGGCGATTCAAGGACGAGAAGAATTTAGTTTCAAGTGCACCATAAAGTGAATTGTGGGAAAGGTTCAAGTGGGTGAGATGTGTGAGATTTGCAAGTGATGAGACAAACATACCTCCTTTGAGCCTTTTGGAGGGTAAGAGCAAATGGGTGACCCAACCCTCTTGATTACAAGTGATGCCATTCCAACGACAACAATCAACAAAACTACTCCAATTTAGAGGAGGAGAAGATAGAGTGCGGGTTAAGGCCAGGAGAGAGGCGTGTTCAACTTGCTGGCATGCATGAATAGTTGTTATTGATATAATGCAAGAGAATAAGAATAGGAGGAAACCATGAGCCATTTTGTAACTTGGATATTGCTTACAGTAACAGTTCTGCATCTATATATATATATATATATATACACGCACACACATATACGAGCAACCAAGGGTAGCTATGCATGACGATTATTATTTTTTCCTAGTTATTACTTTTTGTTTCATTCCTTTTAGCTTTGAATTATTCAAACCCCTGTTTGAAGAGAATTACAAAAAAGCGAAGACCTCAGTCGGTCACGACTCAGTATAATATGGGGCCGCACATGAAAATAGCTAAACACATTTAAAGACTAATAAGTTTCTCGTTACAAAAAAAAAAAGAAAAAAAAAGACTAAAATTATTCTGCCATTAGTATTGATATTCCTTCTTATTATAGGTGAGACGTTTTAAGTTCAATTCGAGTAATTGTGAGTTCAACAAGAATATATTATGTTGATCCCATTTTGATACAGAACTAACTTGGTTCCTCAATTCACTACGCAGCCAATTCACAGAATTTTATGATTATGATCATAATCATTAATATTATAAATCATTCTGTAAAAAGTCATCTCTACGAAAGATAAATAAAATATGAGATCATTTAGTTATCAAACTGTATAAACAGATGGACAAACTCGGTTGAAAAATTAAGAACCTTATCTATCTGTT
>JAOTRO020002626.1:0-16199 GCA_028566515.2 Pyracantha coccinea | reverse complement strand
TTTTAGTCCCATATTGACAAGGTTAGTAAATAAGAAAAAACACCTCACGATTTATACAAAAACACTTTAAAAGTTCATATGGAAAACAAAGCTCATATCTATCTACTTGTAAACCCGGAGTTTTTTTGTTTCCTTAGCATGATACGTTTTTCTATGTTTCTAAATTATTAAGTTTGAAATGCTTTTCTAAGTATAATTTTATCGATGTCTTACGTGTGAAAAAAAAATATTTTTCTTATATAAAATGAGGGCACATTTTTTTACGTCGCCCTGGGCCTCAAAAGTCTCTAGACCGGCCCTGCCTACATCGGAGGGACGAGGAAATCTCGTCGGAGGAATGTTTGCACAATGGCAGTAACCACGTGGAGGTTGAGGTGATCCTCCCTCTATCCTAGCTTCCTGGAACACGCAGAGAAAGAAAGGATGGAGGTGATGATTGTTGCCCGTGTGTATGTATGGGTTCGACGGTGAAGAGATAGCACAAAGAGAGGGAGTACGGGGAAAGAAAGAGAGAAGAAAGAAAAGTGAGGGAAAGAATCAGGAAGGAAGGGGAGAGAAGAGAGAGGAAGTGGGGAAGAAGTGCCACGTGGTAGCAAAAGAAAAGAGGAGCTGGGGGACAAAGTTCACGGGTGGGCCCCTTGGGCTCACCAATTAAGACCCAAAAACCAATTTTAAAAGAAGAAGATCTAGCCTAAGGAGCAATTTCACGAAAATACCCCATTTTATCGGGACGGGTTGTAACACAACGGAACCAAATACAAGAGGAATTCTAGACCACTTACCATAATCCGATAAAGCTAGGCTTCTAGACCACTTAACGGAACTAAAAGGAAATAGGATTCCTTACCATTCAATGGAATCCGAACCGCACACAAATCTGAACCATTCAACAAAATCGTGGAGAAAAGGGATTTCGGACCACTCAATGTGATCCAGACGAAGCAAGGTACCTAACCACTCCACAAAACCCCAGCAGAGCACGGTTCCGGACCACTCAAAGGAATCCAACAAAGACAAGGTTTTGGACCACTCAACGAAACTAAAAGGAAACGGGATTCTGGAACTTAACAAAATCTTAACGGAACACGAATCTAGACCACTCAACAGAATCCAAACGGAACATGAATCTGGACAACTCAACATAATCGTGGAGAAAGTGATATTCTGGACCACTCAACAGAATCAAGACAAAGTAGGGTACCAGACCACTCAAAGAAACCCTATCAGAACACGATTTCGGACCACTCAACCTAACCGAGTAAAATTCAAGAAACTTAGTTTAGAACGGTTCAATAAAACGAGACAAGACAAATTTGAAACAGCAACTCACTACAACAATGGGTTAGCGGTCTTCTACTAGCCCTCACGTTTCACAAAAATTTCAAATCATATTTCATAAAATAGATCGATGGAAGAATTTAAAAGCACAATTTAGTAGAAAACAAAATTATAAATAAGTCTGCTAAATTGTGGGATTTCTGGGTAAGATTCAACGAGCCATAAGTTGCTCAAATATCAACCAAATTCGACAATCCTTATGTCATAATGGAGCTAGGGAAGCCGAGAACAATCTTGTACTTGTTTGGTGTTCGAGAAATAGTCGGAGAAGGCCTGGAATTGGACGAAAAACTCGGCCCTTGTTGAATCTTCTTATTTCCACGTTATGGGTTCGTTTTCAACGAAACGAAGCTCACATATAAGTTTGTGGTAGTGAGGAAATGAATGTAATGGTGGTTTGGTGCCCAACTTGCCAAAGTTTGCGGTGGTGGTTGTGTTGCATTTTCACAGGAGAAAGGGCGAGAAAGAGAAACGATAAAAGAGAGGAGTGAGATAGAATGAGGGAGAAAATGATGCAAAAGAAGAGAGAAAGGATGTGGGTCCCTCCACCGTGCAACGTCATCTCTGCAGCAACTAAACGCCTAGCCGTGATCCATGGGAATATATTTAAGAATTTTGGTATTCATCATTTCAAAGTAGATAGAGCACACCTAGAGAGCATCGACGCAAAGGGTAAATGTCTTGGACATGGCCATTTGTTCTTCAAAACAATTCAGATAACTAGAGGACAATGGGATTATCAGACAGGATTGGAGGAGATGGAATACATAATCATCGGATTAAGAAATGATAAATGAAATGAAATTCTTACCAATCGATTGCTAACTCTTTGGTACACACCAATAAAAAATAATAATAACATTTGATTACAAATTGTTCAACTGGCTCAAAACGAACAAGACGACCCAATTATACATAAATCCAATCAAATATGGCATTACTTGGTTAATAAGAATTATCTAGCTCTTGGTCTAGAGTTGTCTCTCTTACAACGACCTATTTACTTGAATACGTGGTCGAATATGACATATAGACTTGGTTAATAAGAATCAACTAGTTCTTAGTTTAGAGGCATTTCTCTTCAAAATATATATCGATGGTTCAAAAACAACAATACTCAATAGTTTTTCGCAACATGAGTTGAATTGAACTCTATCAATCATGAATTGCAAAAAATTGTGAATGTAGTTATTTCTCATGATGATGTATTTGTCCAACAAATAAATGAAGATATGGTTGTTTCTCATGACGTCGCTTTGCCTCCTATGGATATTAGGAAAATGGATGGTATAGTAACTGATATTAATGATGATGATAGTTCACCTATACAAAGTTCCTTATCAACAGACCACTCTGGGTCCCTCTTCTGTCTTAATTTCTGATAAACCAACTACTAATAATTTGGGTTCTTATTCTAGCAAAGTGGTTGAAAATTCAAATTTACTTTCTATCGATGTGGAACCTGTTGGTCCTCCTTCAGGGTTTGAAAATACCATGCTTGTGCTAATGAGATTATCATTTCGCCTAGTCTGGTGAACTTGGTTACTTCAAGGGCACAAAAGGATCTTCAACATGTTACATCTTGGTTTGATATGGCGAAATCGGAGGTACCTTCGAATACCGTTAGTGCGTCCACTCTTGGGAAGGTTATTGATGATACTGATATAACTTTAGTTCTTTAGGAATCACAGAAGCAACGATTATGGAAAAAACTTCGTGATGGTAATTCGCGTCCTGAGCCCATCGAGACATGGGCTAGGTCTGCTTCTAAAAAGAATACTCAATGAAGGTGCATTATTGGAATATTAGGGGCATTGGCAATCATCCAACACACCGAGCTCTTCGTAGTATTGTCCGTAAATACTCTCCAGCTATTATTTGTACCATTTGTTCCTCTCATCCGAATACTAGGGGTTAATGATCGTGGCCTTCAGCAACCTAACTTATGGATTTTTCATTCAGTGCAAGTCTCTTCTCCTAAGGTAGTTTGTGCCTCTAATCAACATGCTTTTGTTCATTTTAATGTGAATGGTATTACTCATGGTATTTCCTTTGTTTACGCGACTCCTACCGTGGTGGAACGCCGTTCTCTTTGGCTTTCACTTGCTCATGATTGTTCTATTTTTGCTGGACCTCACCTTATTTTGGTAGATTTTAATGCTGTTTTGGGTGCGCATGAAAAAATTGGTGTCATTCTACCACGACATTCTTCTTGCTAAGAATTTCAGGCAATGGTTGATGCGTGTGGTCTTTTACCGGTTAACACTAAAGGCTAACCTTTTACATGGACTAATGGTCATGGTATTTCTTCGCACATTGAAATCAAAGTTCTAAAAAACGCTAGGCGCTAGTAGGGCTGCGGGCTGGCACCTAGCACCTAGGTGGCTAGGTGAGATCTAGGCGAGCGCCTAGGCGGACTTAGGTAAATTTCTTGTATATCTTTTAAATAAATGCATATTGACACATAAAAAATTATACTTTTATAAAATTCATAAATAATATAATAAAAGAATAATAAAATACAAAAAGAATGTCTAACAAGTCTAAAATTTAGAAACACATTAAGCATATATATATGCCATATAACTTAAGACATTTTGAATGATTATATCTAACTTTTCAAAAATAAAAGTAAAAATCCCAGGTTGAATGGTTCATAATAAAACTACTAGGATGCCATGCTAGGCATCCCCTAATCAAACCACGCACATTGCTATCATCAACTAAATCCTCTCTTTTATTTATGATTTTATCTGGGTTGGTGTCCCACTTTGAACTTTGGGGCACCAAAACCGGTCAGAAAAGCATCCTTCCCCATTTCAACCACCACGTGTGTGGTGTGAACCCTCCCCTCCACCCCTAGTTCTCATCACTCACATCAGTAAGAGGCTTACAAACAAAGGAGACCATCTTTTATTCTTTTTTATTCTTTCCTTTTCCCCATCCTAAATATAAAAAGTTAAGGAATCAATTGTAACTTGATGCTAGGTATTGACAGCCCATTTTTCTTTTTTGGAAAGTTCAACTTAATGCTAGCTTTCCAAACGTGATTGGACAAAATTAAATGGGAAAGTTTGAGGGTGGTCGCGTGAGAATGAAAGGATGAGAGAGAAACTCATTTTCTCATCTTCTTTCTCCTTTCTCCTTTCGTCTTCGCAAGAACAGAACCTGCAAACTTAGAAATTCCAGAACACATTGCACTCATCCTTTCTCAAGTTTGAAAACAGAAAAATTGAAATTCCAGACCGCCTAGGCCAACCAGTCGGCTACCTAGGATGCTCAAGGTCTGCCCAAGCCGCCTCGGCCCCCGCCTAATTCCTTCCCCAATTTTTCTCCCAATTAAGAGTTAATCCCGGCGGCTGGCCTTCACCCAGTGCCTAGGCGCTGCCTAAACCATTTTTTAGACCACTGATTGAAATGCTTCTTGATCGTTGTTTTTGTTCTTCGTCTTGGTATGACACCTGGCCAGTAACTAATTGCTCAACTCTTGCACGTCATTCTTCAGACCATAATCTACTTTTAGTCTCTTTTCAACAGTACGTTGCACAATTTCCCACATCTTTTAGTTTTAGCATGTTTGGTTGGACCACCCGGAGTTTATCAATTTTGTAAAGGAGACTTGGGGTTCTTTCCAGGTTTTTGGGTGTCCAATGTATGTTTAGCAAGCAAAGCTTAAATTATTGAAGCCTCTTTTCAAAGTTTGGAATTCTAATGTTTTCGGTAATGTTAACACCGCAGTTGACTCTGCTCGGCATGCATTAGAATCCATTCAGCTTGAGGTTTCTACTTTGGGGTTTTCCGAGATTCGACATAAGGCTGAGTTACGAGCGCATTCTCATATCTCTCATGCTTTAATTGTTCAGGAAAATTTTTAGAGTTATAAGGCTCGTTTAAAATGGTTAGAAGATGGGAATCAAAATACGAGTTACTTTCATAGGATTGCCAAAATTCGTCGTGCTCATAATTTTATTTCCTCTTTGCAAATTGGTTCGGACTTGGTGGAGAATGTTGATCATTTTTGTACTACTTTCTTTGATGATGGCTCCACTACTAATACATGTATGGTTTCAAGGTTGATTTCTCCAATGGTTTCTACCTCTGAAAATGATTCATTACTAGTTGTCCCTACCTTTGATGAAGTTTGTTCCACAGTGATTTCTATGGATCCTAATAGTGCTCCCGGTTCAGATGGTTTTGGTGGGCATTTTTTTGGTGCCGGTTCAAATTTTGTTGGTGTTGATGTTGTGAGAGCAGTTCGCTCATTTTTTTTTGTTTGGTTATATTCTCCCTAATCTCTTTGTGCCTTTGATTCTGAAATCACCAGCGGCTAATACTATCTCCCAGTTCCGACCAATTGCTTTGGCTAATTTTTCTTTTAAAATTATTACCAAGATTCTTGCTAGTCGTCTTGCTCCTATTGCTGCCAGAATTATTTTGGCAAACCAGTTTGCTTTTCTCAAAGACGCTAACATGGTATTAATTTGCTTGATAATAGGAATTATGGTGGGAATGTGGCCATTAAATTTGATGTGGCTGAGGTCTTTGATACGTTAAGTTGGAGTTTTCTCACAAATGCTCTATCAGCTTTTGGGTTTCATGCAACGTTTGTCAAGGGGATTGGTGCTATTCTTGCCTCAGTACAGTGACTAAAATGTAACTTTCATATGCTTTTAGGGTAATTGTGAAATTACATTAAAATTTACGGGTGGGGTTTCACAGACCCATCTCCCCATAATGGGATATTGGGCCGACCTTGGCTAGTGAAGATTGGAGTTGTGACCTCGATCAAGTACCAGAAAATCCGATTTCACATCCTAGGAAGAGCAGTCAGAGAGATCAAAGGCAACCATGCCATGTCCAGAAGATGCACTGTAAAAATCCTGAAGGAATCGAAGAAGAAGTCTTTTGCCTCAACAGTACCAGCTAAAGTACAAAAGGATGACTCTACCTCCGACAAATAGCAATGACAGCAAGCAGGTCAAGAAGATGGCATCCAGGTCAACAATGCCCTAGAAGATGAATCAAGATGAAGACCCGAAGAGGATGCCGAATACATCATTCTTGACCCCCACCATCCAGAAAAGACGGCTAGAATTGGCTCACGTCTAAGCCTATCAGAGAAGGAAGAACTCACGGTTTTCCCTAGGGAAAATCGTAACATCTTCATATGGTCACCCTCTGACATGCTCGGTATTAATCCAACAATAGCTTGCCATAAGCTGCATATCGATCCCACTGCCAAACCTATGATCCAAAAAAGGTGACATTTCACACCCTGAGCGAGTAGTGATTATCGAGGCAGAGATTGACAAATTACTGGAGGCTGGTTTCATCAAGGAAGTGGCACACTCAGTGTGGTTGGCCAACATTGTGCTAATGCAGAAAAAGACAAAGGCAAGTGGAGAGTATGCATGGATTACACCGACCTCAACAAGGCAAGCCCTAAAAACAACTACCCGGTTCCCCGTGTCGACTTGCTCGTTGACACAACATCTGGGAACCAGCTACTCAACTTCTTGGACACAAACTTAGGCTACAATCAGATTGTCATGTACGAGCCTGACAAGGAAAAAACTGCATTTGTGATCAAGCGAGGCATATACTGCTACAAGGTTATGCCCTTTGGCCTCAAAAACGCAGGAGCAACCTACCAACAGCTCGTAAACACGATGTTCAAGAAGCAGATTGAAGTCACCATGGAAGTCTACGTTGACGACATCATTGTGAAAGGCAAGCAACGGTCAGACCACATTTTACGTAGTCCAGATGCTTCTCAACGAGTGATGAAGTGGGCTTTGGAACTCGGCCAATACGGCCTAGCATACCAACCCCGGACAGCAATAAAGGCCCAGGCATTGGCGGACTTCGTAGCAGAATTCACCCCAAGCCTGAATGATGCAGCAACTCAGCCTTAAGGTGCCCCGGAGGCAACCGAGCATGCCATAGCCATACCAACCCTATTTGCTAGAGATTTCTGGCGTTTGCACGTCGATGGATCATCCAACTACCAAGGATCGGGGGCAGGCCTAGTTCTTACTACCCCCAAACGGTTCGATACTTGATCAGGCAATCACTCTGAGCTTCAATGAGTCAAACAACGAAGCAGAGTATAAAGCCCTACTAGCAGGTCTTCGATTGGCAAAAGACCTAGGGGTGAATAAGCTCGCAATCTATTCTAATTCCGAGCATCCAAGGAGTACGCGGCAAAGCATCCAAGGATGGCCCGATACCTCGAGAAGGTACGAGAGCAGCTAGCGACGTTCCAGGCATACACACGCACTTAGATTCCACGAGCAGAAAATGCCCACACAGACACATTAGTAAGCCTAGGCTCCGCACTATATCATCTGTCACATCCCAGTCTAGACTCCATCGTAGCACGATATTGTCCGCTTTAGGCCACGCCCTCACGATTTTGTTTCTGAGAACTCACACGAGAACTTCTTAGTGGGTCACCCATCCTAGGAATTGTTCTCACTCAAACTCACTTAACTTCAAAGTTCCTATGGAATCCGTAGCCAGTGATTCCCAAAAGACCTTGTGCTATATGGAAGTAGGCATGTACATATAAGGCACATCACCCCCTCTCCGTTGGTCGATGTGGAATGTTATAATCCACCCCCCCCCTCAAAGGCCTGACGTCCACGTTGGCATACTCGCACCACACGGCAGAGTGGCTCTGATTCCATTCTGTCACATCCCAGTCTCGACTCTGCCGTAGCACTATATTGTCCGCTTTGGGCACGCCCTCACGGTTTTGGTTTTGGAAACTCACACAAGAACTTCCCAGTAGGTCACCCATCCTAGGAATTGCTCTCACTCAAACTTGCTTAACTTCGAAGTTCTAATGGAATCCGAAGCCAGTGAGTTCCCAAAAGGCCTCGTGCTATATGGAAGTGGGCATGTGTATATAAGGCACATCACCCCCTCTCCGTTGGTCGATGTGGGATGTTACAATCCACCCCCCTCAGGGGCTCGACGTCCTTGTCGGCATACTCACACCACTCTGTAGATTGGCTCTAATACCATTCTGTCACATCTTAGTCTCGACTCCGCCGTAGCACGATATTGTCTGCTTTAGGCCACACTCTTACGGTTTTCTTTCTGAGAACTCACACGATAACTTCCCAGTGGGCCACCCATCCTAGGAATTACTCTCGCCCAAACTCGCTTAACTTCGGAGTTATGATGGAATCCGAAGCTGGTGAGTTCCCAAAATGCCTCTTGTTATACGGAGGTAGGCATGTACATATAAGGCACATCACCTAATCTCTGTTGGTTGATGTGGGATGTTACACCATCAGCTCAGGTGCTCTATCCTAGTCTAGTATTTGGAAAAGCCAAGCATAGACGAGGAATCAGTAGTCGAGGTGGCGTATATCAACACAACCCTAAGTTGGCAAGATCCCATTATCAACTACATAGTCAATGGAACGCTCACCGCAGAGAGACTGGAGTCCAAGAAACTTCATATGAAAGCAGCATGCTACTACATGTGGAACGGCATGCTCGTTCGAAGATCCTTTTAAGGACCACATCTCTGTTGCCTATTGCCTCCTGATGATTTGAGAGTTCTTAGCTTAATCCACGAAGGCGTCTGTGGAAACCACTCAAGAGGCCGTTCCCTGGCGCAAAAAGCTCTTAACGCTAGCTATTACTGGCCAACCATGCATCAAGATGCCAAGGAGTATGTACAAAGGTACGATAGCTACCAGTGCTTCAAGCTCGTGCCCGCACTACCCGCCAGTGAACTCCACCCGCAGACGAGCCCTTGGCCATTCATGCAGTGGGCAATTGACTTAGTAGAACCGATGTTGCCTGCCACTAAGAGCAGAGGCATGATGATCGTAGCGACCGACTACTTCACAAAATGGGTCGAAGCTGAACCTATAACTACGACTACCCAAACAGACATAGAACCCTTCATATGGAAGAACGTCATATGTCGTTTCGGCATCCCACACTCCATTGACAATTACAATGGTCCGCAGTTCGTAGGCAAAGACTTAGCGAAATTCTTCAAAAATTATGGCTTCAAGCAACACATATCCACACCCCGGTATCTACAAAGTAACGGGCAGGCCAAGGCGTCCAACATGACCATCCTTGACTGCCTTAAGAAAACCCTTTCAGAAAAGAAGGGCAAATAGCCAGACAAGCTCCCCAGTGCCACTTAGAATAGACTTATCTGACTGAAGGATTCAATTTTGTGGGACCTTAAGTCTCTAATCGAAAAAGACGCTAAGTGCAGACACCTGCCCATGAAAGAGTTCGAGTGACATGATGGTATGTCCTCGATGTGCAAGTCTACATGAACGTAGCTTGGTTTTAAAGTGTTACAATACTAGTTAAACAACCTGTGGAATTAAGTTACAACTCAAAAGGATATGGCATCTGAGGCGTGATTCTGTCTACAGCTCATGCCTAAAACTTCTCCGAGAGCCAGGACTATGCCTAAAGTGCTCATGCGGGTCGTCTGCTTCTATAAGTAAGATGCTCAGCCGACAATGCAAAGGCTGGCAACCCAAGGCCATCCGTAAGCTGAAACTTACACCTACTATGACTACGCAGACTCATCTGCTTACTTAAAAGCAGCACTTCCAGCTAACGGTCTACGGTTTAAGTTTTACTGGGGTAAAGACGATGTACGACTATAGCTGCTACACCGACCTCCTCTGCTTTCTACAAAAAGCATGAGTCCGACTGACATTATAAGTTAAAAAATAAAAATAAAAAATAAAAAAATAAAAAAAAAAAACCTCGCAACACGCCTCAGGAAGGCCATAGCTTAAGAAGCCACCATAGCTCAAAAGGCCACCAAAGCTCAAAAAGCCACTTAAAGCTGAAATACAACCATAGTAGCTACGCGGACTCTTCTGCAAAGGCAGCCTCAAATGAGAAATCAAGCAAATCAATTGAAGAAATGGAGAAAGTCTCGAAGTCCTTCTTGGAAAACTCATAATCCGACAACCTGCCCTGAAAATGGTCTACATAGCCAAGCTAGTAGAAATCGGCCTGACAAGAAGCAAGCCTAACTTAGGGACCGGCTTTCTCATTCTTCAACTGCACATTCTCCTCAACAAGCCCAGTGTGAGCACCATGCAACTTATCTAGTTTCTTTTTCAGGTTCTCGCTAGCAGACAACGCGCTTTGCAGATCCACTTCCTTGGACTCAAGTTTACTTGCAACCTCCTTGAGACGAGACGCTTCAACATGCATTAAGATTCGAGCTTTTTGATCTTTTCAGCAGCCGAGCGAAGCTGAGCCACCAATGCCACTTCGGCCTCCCTAGCACACTTGACAACATCCTGATCAACGCGCATAGACTCAGCTGCCAGGATCAAAGTCTTATGCATTGTAGCAATCAGGGAAGACCTCTTCGAGTAGGCATGACGCTTCACAAAATAGTCTGAGTGGATGATAACTTTCCCAACACTGTCAACAAACTTGGCGTATGCATCAACATCCTCAAGTATGCCAGCCTTCAGCATCGCATAAACCTTGGGAAACTTTTTAGCTTCAAACTCAGTGGATCTCTCACAACTGTCCGTGCGAGCAGACTTCTTTTTCTCAACAGACGAGTCGGTCACGGTAGAAGGAAGAACAGGCCCAAGCCCCACTTTAGCAGTAGAATCCACATTCCCACACTTCATAGCGGCATGCCTCTCAGAAGCGGATCCAGACTTAGCTCCTAACAAACACTTCAATATAAACCCATACACCGGAGGCGCCACCGAACCCTTTCACTGGGTAAGTCTCTTAGCAATAGATGCGGTCACCTTCGGAGCAGCAGGTTTCACATGCTTAGGCTCAACGGTTTTCTTCGCCCCCTTAAGGGAAGTTAGATTAATAACAAGTTTTTCAACAGCAGATGAGCTCCCACGAGCAGTAGAAGAAGTCCTTGGATTTTTCTCGGCTGAAAGCTCACAAGCAGGTGATGAAGATCTTTTCTCTCCACCCTTATTGGCAGCAGGCTCTACAGCAGCGAATGGCAAGCCAACGCCTCATCCTTTATCCGCTTTATCTCTTCCCTCGGAGGCAGGCCACCAAAGCCCGAGAGCCAGCCCAAGCCAGACTCTCTCTTTCTCTTGCCTCTTTGCTGCATGGGCCCCTGCCTAGCAGCCCGTAAGGTCCAGCCTGTGCCAACCTTTCAGTGCCGCTCATTCTTCTCAGCCCAAGCCAAGTAGAGCTTAGCGCCCCAGCGCATTGACCCTCTTGCCACACCACCAAGCTGTACCGTGGCCTCCCTGCCATGCGTTTCTTACCTCCTTGGCCTCCGCCGAGCCAATTTCAAGCCCCAAAGCTCCCAAAAATTCAAGAAGAAGAAAAAATTCAATTTTTCTTACCTTGGTGCGGCACGGAGAAGAAGAACAACAACGAGAAACGACTCTTCGCAAGAGCAAGAAAAGAAGAACATTAGGGGAGGGGGAAGAAAAAAATATCCTCTGACTTCTCTTTCTTGTTGGAATAATGATTGTTCTCCAAATTTATTTAATCTCATGCTTAAGGCAAAATTAAATAGGTACTGGGGGCAATTATTTTCCTTTTCCTAGAAGAAGTCTATCTCCAAATCAAGAAAGAAGATCAAGTTCGAATTGGGTAACAACTCTACAAACCCAAGCAGCTTGAGATTACTACACCTACTGCCATTTCCAAGCGTGTAGCACAATAGGTGTGGGGGCATTTATGGAGCCTAAAATAATCCCAAAAATTCTAGAGGCGACACGTGGACTTTTATTCAAGAAGAACAAGATTGCCCTCAATAAATGGGCATGCTTCTCAGATGCTCCCATGCGCAGCTCACACCTATGGAGGTCTCAGCAGCTGAACACAACTGCCCAAAGCTCACCTGCCCTGGGCAAAGAATTAAAGATAAGAATTAATTACCCAAATCCTATCTTTAATACATTCCTAATTAAAGATTGACTCAAATCAAGTAAGTAATCCTAATTTAAATCAATTTAGGATTATTACCCTATTATCTCCTATTAAATATCTTGGGAATATTTAGAGAATATCTCTCCATTAAACACTATATGGCCGGCCCTAGCCTTATAAATACCTCACACTCTACCAATTTTGGAGAGCTTTTGCAACCCTAAAAAAGCCTTAAACACTTTACTCTCTCAGAGAAATTAACTTAGGCATCGGAGATTCATTGACCTAACCCCCCCTAGCTCGTGGGCTCGTGAGGCTGAGGTCTCTAATCAAAGGTGTTAATTGTTTTGCAGATGCATTTTCATTAAGACTGAAGATGGCGAAAATTTGCATCCACAGAAGTGAGCCGCTTCTATAAGTAGGAGATGACTAAATTCGCTAAAGCTCTCATGAATCCGGGATTTATTCAGAACCAAAATGAACACAACCATATGAACCGGAATATATGAAGTTTGCCAAAAGTCCAAAGATAGAAGTGCTTTGAATTCGGATTATAGATTGTTGAATCCTGGGAGACGGATGCCTACCAAACTACAAACACAAGAGTAGGGGCGAAATTATGTCTTTAGGACATTGTATTTATGCAAGCCTCAATCTCCAAGTTTGTCAGTTTTTCTAACTTTCACTCTAGTTGTTTATATTGATGTTGTGAATTTTTTTATGATTATTATTAATGGAATTCTTGTGTTATTTTCATAATTTCTAATATTGCTCTAACAGGACAAAGTACAGAAACTGACAGTTGCATTTTTGAATTAACAAGAACTTCTAGTTTGAAGAGGGATTAGATTACTCCGGACTTTCTCTCCCATATCATGATATTCAATTATTCATAGAGAAAAAGGCATGAACATATGGCAGAACAAAGCCAAATATGCAGTAATGGAAGTCCATTCAATTTGTTCCTCACTGTCGGAAAATTTTGCAGTAAACCAGCAGAAGGCATTGAAGAAATTACAAATTCTCCCAATAACAAAACAGGTGAACTTATATGGTGGGCTGGAAAAACACAAAAATAAATCAATTTAGTTTTTGGATGGTCTTCGAGCTACGTTGGCCAGGGATTTCCATTGCCTAGCTAGAGGTCGAGGGTGATACTAAGATCCTTCTTGATGCGATCAATGAGACTATCTCCTACTCATGGCATCTCTTGACACTGGTGTACAATATTTAAAAAATGGCTTGCAGATATCTGCAGGATACCTATTTTCGTCACTTTTTGTCGTGAAACACATTTTGTGGCAAATGCTCTTGCTAGTGTTGGTCAATCTTCGTTGTTCTTGGTGACTAAATTTCATTGTGAGGCGCGTTCCACTTGACTTTTGAGATTTTTGTAGTTTAGCTTGACCTAGAGGATTATCTTTATAATTATTTATTTCCTGTAAAAAAAAGAGATTTAACTTAAACATTACTTTTATTTGAATCCATTGCTTTTATTATTACAACCAATATTGCTACTCTAAACTACCTTAAGGGAGGGGATGGGTTCAAACCCGAGTAGGAGAGAAAGTACTTATTCATCAAGGCAATTCTGAATTTTTCAGGTCGAGCATGGTCCACAACCAACATCACCAATATTATTCCAACTTAACCACATAGGCAAGGTGTTGGATTTTGTTGCAAAAGGCCTCTGTGATACTAGAGGTGGAAACTCCCCATATATTAATTGTATATTATTTGTCATATGCCCAAGTAAGGATAAGGCTGCGTACGATTGATATTCCCCATCCCATCAACCCTCGTGGGGAGTTTTGTTAGCTTGGCCTTTTTATATGACCGATTTGAAAACCTATCCTCCAACAAAACCACCACTTGCGAGTTCACTCGCTATTAACTTCAAACAAAATTAAACCAAAACAAAACAACTGAACCAAACCAATAACCATAACAAACAACTGAGAAAAAAAATAAGTAGAGCTAGTCTCCATATCTTAACTATCCAATAAGCGTCTTGAGTGAGGTTTCCGGTGAATATTGGCTTCCGCGGCCGAAGAAAGTGATGGCGATTCCTCAGGAGACTCTTCATGATTTGGACCAGAAGGCACAAGCCTCATAAGATCATAATTTGCACCTGAAGATGGTGGTGGCGGAGTATATACCTTCGAAGGTGGTTCTTCAGGAGACTCTTCATGGTTTGGACCGGAAGGCACAAGCCTCATAAGATCATAATTCGCAGGATCATCCAACACTTCTGCAGGCGGCGGTTGGACGACGCCATGTTTAGAATCTGGACCCCTAAGAACCTGCCTCTTGATCCAATACCTCAAGAGTCGATGTTGCTCAGCAAATTTGGTGGACTGTTTGTCTGGGGATCCTTGATCACCAAAACAAGAAGCAAATAGAAAGAGAAGGCAAGTAACAAACAAGTGGGTCTTAGAAAACTCCATATTTGATTGTTTGATTGACAGTATGTTTTGAACCGGAAAATACGCTTCTTATAGGATTTCTTGGATGACTTCTGACGGAATATCACAGTCAAATCTTGTGTAAATTGGGCACGATAATCTTAATTACCGTTTTAAGAATAATTGGTCGAGATTTTCTACCACAAATACATTGAAATTTTTTCAATTATATTACAAGGAAAACATACCATTTTAATTGTTAATTCAATGATAAGTAATCTGGTTGTAATTCGGTGTTTATTCAAAAGGATTAAGTTGCGATATTTTATATTAATACGATAGCGAAACTTAGGTGACCATAAATTCAAATAATTTAAGAGTGGTACTACGCTCACCTCATTGTTTTATCTTCCCACCCCATTTTATTTTTTCACCCACCAAAAATGCTAAAAGAAGAAAACACTATTTTCTCACCCACCATCATTCCTAAAATACCTTAATATGATTTCAGCCCCCGACATCCCTACTCTGTTGCAGTGCTGCACTAACTCCCAGCAGCCAATCCAAGTCCCCCAACCATTGGAACACCACCATGGCAACAAAACTGCCTCACCACCCATCTTCTTGTTCCCTGCATAGTTTAGATATTTTATTTTTCCTATGAATTTCAAGTATTGTAGAATGTAATGGAATTCAATGAGTGGGTTATGAATTTAAAGTTTTAGAAAGAAGGGAAATGAGAGAGAAGGGAGGTGAGGTTTGGGTTGGGTTTAGAACCAAAGAAGGGGCTGGGAGGATAGAGAGTTTAAAGCCATGGATCTTATGAAGCAGTGATAGGTGATATATGATCGGTTGGTTCGTATTTGATTTGATCCTTAGAATTAGGGTTTTGGAGAAAGAAAAAAATGGAAGTAGAAATACTTGTTTACAAGAGATGGGATTTCATCCCAGACGCACAATAATTAAATTGACAGAGAGAAGAATTTTTTTTCTTTTCTGTTACAGAGATGGTGAATTGACATCAGGAAATGGGCAATCCGGTAATGTGCAGTGGACATAAGGAAATTGGCAATCTGCAGTAAATTTTGGTTTTGGTCCTTACATGTCACTTTACAAGAGGATAAAATTGACATTAAAATTATACTAAAATGTGGGTGAAGAAATAAGACAATGGGGTGAGTTTATCAACACTCTAATTTAATGACAAATTACAGACTTGTATTTCACACGGCACATCTTGGGTTTGATTCTTGGTGTTGATGGATCGCACAACGTTGGCCAGGTGAGGCTGAAATGTCTATGTGAGTCTTCCCGACTTCCGATAGAGTGAACTATCGTGACGAAGCCATCAATTCGTCTCTTTTTAATAAGATGGATAACAGGCTCAAACCCTCAAATGCAACAAGACACACGCTTTAATATATCATTTTCAATCTCATCATACCAGTATATAAAGATACACATTTGTCCATGATTACGAAGACGTAATTGTTCTTCCCTATATAGAAACTCAAGGTCTTGAATTCATAATCGTTTTCTAAGTCTAACTTTGGCATTAGAGAGCTATTGATTTTTCAT
>JAOTRO020002529.1:0-15000 GCA_028566515.2 Pyracantha coccinea | reverse complement strand
GTATTGAATTGAAAAGGAAATTTTTATCCAAAATTAAATGGATCCTAGAATAATCAAAGAGTCACAAGGCAACAGAAGAGTAAAAGAGAATTAAAAGGGTTTAAGGTTTAGCGAACTTTGTGAAATCAAATGAAAATGGATGAGCATAGAGCATCTTCATCAGCAATGGCAATTGAAGAGTAAGAGCAATGACCATTCACTCTAAACAGTAATTGTCTTTGTACAAATCCATCCGTTTTAAAGGAGGAAGAGCAAGGGCGATTACTATTCACAAACATATTTTTGTAATGTTTTTTTTTTCATCTTATCCCCACATGTCCTTATTGCTATAGATTTTTGTTTAATTTTAAATGTTTAATTTGTAAGTGTGTTTGAACTTTGTATCGTAAAAGGCAATTGCAAGCTTGCTGGAGATGCTATTTTGATCGATTAGTTTTTAACATAAAAAATAGCACAACACATAAATTGTCACATCCCAGTCTTTGCTCTGCCGTAGCACGATATTGTCCGCTTTGCAGTCTCACGGATTTGTTCTTGGGTTTTTGGCAAGAGAACTTCCCAGAAGGTCACCCATCCTAGGACTGCTCTCGCCCAAACTTACTTAACTTCGAAGTTCTTATGGGATCCAGAGCCAGTAAATTCCCAAAACGCGTCTTGCTAGGAAGAGATGGCCATAGACATATAAGGCCATGGACCAACCCCCACCCCGTCGATGTGGGATCTCACGATCCACCCCCCTTGGGAGCCAGACTCACCGTCCGTTTGAGTGTGCCGACGAGAATGTGAGATCCCATATCAACCAACAAAGAGGGGTGATGTGCCTTATATGTACATGCCTACCTCCATATAGCACGAGGCCTTTTAGGCTTCGAAGTTAAGTGAGTTTAGGCAAGAGCATTCCCAAGATGAGTGACTCACTGGCAAGGCCGGCCCTGAGGGTAGCCCAAGTAGGCACCCGCCTAGGGCCCCCAAAAAAAATTTATATCCTGTAATTAACATATAAATACAAAAAAAAAGTAATAAATATCATAATTCATTTGTTAGTGCAGTGGAAATGTTGGCTTCATTTTTTTTTTGGGTGTTGAGTTCAAAGCACGAAGCTGATTTTCAGTCGCTAGATTTTTCTTGTTTTTCAAATTTACTGTCAATCCATATGTCCAAATGCATATAAAGTTATAAAACTCAAGTCTCTTTGCAATCTTTTTTTATCAACTTCTCATTCTCTCTATTTCTATCGAATGTTTAAACCAACTTCACATTCTCTCCATTTCTACTCAATGTTTAAACCAACTATCATATGGTCTTTAAGATTGTACTTTAAGGTAATCAAAATTTTGAATTATATATTTTTCTTTTCAATAACTTTTTATTCAATGGATTCTTTTAATATTCAATTCGTTAGTGTGATGTTGATTTTAGAAGAAAAAAAACACAAGAGAAACAATTGGAAAAAAAAAACATAAGATAAACAATTGGCGTTGAATTTTTTATACTCGTCAATCAAGTTTTATTTTTATTTACTCTCTTGATCATCAAGTTTTCTTGTTCTTCACTCTCAATCTTAAACTCTTGACCCTAAACATTTAGTACATTTGTATCTAAAAACGTGAATTGTGTAATGTTTAAATAATGTTTGTATATTTATCTTCTTTTGATACTAATTTTTAATGATATTTGATGTGAAAATAGAACTTTTTATGTATTTAGCGAATTATTTTTTATATAAATCAAAATACAAAGAACCAAAGATCAAAGAATTTTAGGGCCTCACTTTGAAGGCTCGCCTAGGGCCCTCAAATTATCAGGGCCGGCCCTGCCCACTGAGAAGTTCTCGTGTGAGTTCCTAGAAACAAAACCGTGAGGGAATGGTCAACTCAAAACAAATAATATCGTGCTACAACGAAGCCGAGACTGGAATGTGACAAAAATGACCTATTAACATGAATTACCACCATATGTGGTTTTCACGACAAGTATGTAGACACGGCACGACCAACCAATTAAGTTTTGCATTCACATGAATATCCAAGCTCACTACAACAAGTGTTGCCCACTTGTCCTAGCATTTTTTTTAGTTGGGGTGCGCTAGTCGGAGCAGTTGTGCAAGATTTGGACGAAGCACGAAGATCTCAGTAGCAAGCTATTGTAGTGGACCATCTCCCGAACCACTTGTCCTAGTATCCATACGACTCAAATGTGGAATGTTGTCTAATTAAAATATTTACTTATATGAAATAAGAAAAATCATAAATCAAGAAAAAAGAAGAAGAAGAATGATGTATGTGTTCGAGTGACCTCCACAATTGATATGATTACTGATTTTTCAGATGTTTGATGCTAAATTTCATTACTCATTAGAAGAAGAAAAAACCAAAATAATCTTAATTATCTTTATGAACTTTCCTTTCATACTCCGTATCTATAAATGACATGGATAGTTGACAGTCTAACTTCAATATAACGATATCAATAATCATATCATTTAACAATTCGGAGTATAAAAATCGAACCCATTAAACAATGGTTAAGTAACTTAATTAAAATAAAAACCTCAACAAAATACTAATTAAAAAACGAGCCAGCCAACCACTGTGACTATCAATCGCAATCGAATATTTTTCTGGCCGAAAATCGCAATCCAGTTTCAGTACACCCGAAAGCACTATTTGGGCCCCACTCCACCTCAAAAGCGTAAGGAACAAACAACTCTCTCTCTCCTCCCTCTCACTCTCTCTCTCGCTCTCCAACCAGTGACTCACCCCCACCACTGACCATTTTCTCGCACAAGCACACTAATTTACGCGCCAAACACACCACCCCCTCGCCCGCTATCGGAGAAAATGGCGATGGACGATCGGCTGGCGGAGCTCAACCCAAAACCCAGAACCTGCGTCGTCTTAGGCGGCCGAGGCTTCCTCGGGCGATCGCTCGTCCTCCGGCTCTTGAAAATCGGGAAGTGGATCGTTCGCGTTGCCGATTCGACTCAGTCCCTCCAGCTCGATCCCTCCGAGCGCGACTCCCTCCTCTCGCAAGCTCTCTCCTCCGGCCGCGCTTCCTTACACGGCGTCGATGTCCGCGACACGTCTCAAATCATCACTGGTAAAATAAAAATAAACCTTTTTTCGAAATTTGTTTTGTTCGTTTATTTTCCGTTTCGTGTGTTCTTGTTTGGTTGCTGTATGAGAAAATGCGAGACAGAAAATATTTGATGAAATCAAAAGGTAGGCTGGCTTGAGACTGAAGTGATGCATTTTGTTGATTGAGTGGAGTGGTTCTAAGCATGAAATGCTAGGTTTGGATTTGTTACTTCGTTTTCGTTAAAAGGATTGCTGAGAATTTGCAAAATTTTAACAAGAAAAGTTGATCAGAGGTGGAAAATATTAGGATTTCTACCAGATTATAAGTATTTACTGGTGCAATATTCTTGAAAACATTGAAAATACAACAACAACAACAAAGCCTTTTCCCACTAACTGAAGGATTGGAGGAAGAGGCGTAAACTTAATTACGAATGTCTTATTGATCAAAACTTGTGATTGGAATTCAACTCCAAGGTTACTCATCTAGTGTTTGGTTGCTAGAGATTGAAAGTGTTTCACAGTTTATGTTTTTGCTCCAATCTTTGAAATTAGGGTAAAATAGGTGTTATGAAATTCGATGGGTGTAATAAGAGTAGGTTTAGTTTATAACATTTGTCTTTAGCTAGTTGCGTAATGATTCTCCTTAGATATCTGTTGCACTGCTTCCCGGTTACCATGTTCAGGCATTTGTGGTATTTTCTTATTATATCAAAGCTCGAGTTCAGAAATTAATTGCCATCTTATGACCTACATCTCTTGCAGCCATTGAAGGTTCATCTGTAGTGTTCTATTTGGATGGGGATGATTTACCTACACATGATTTCTACCAGTGCTATATGATTGTTGTTCAAGGTAAATACCTATTAATGAAGAAACAAATCAGATTTTTTGCAATGCGTATTTTGGAGGAAGAGATGGTTACTGTCAACTTAAATTCTTGTGTAGGTGCAAAAAATGTCATCAGTGCTTGTCGAGAGTGCAAAGTTAGGCGGTTAATATACAATAGTTCTGCTGATGTAGTTTTTGATGGATCGAAGGATATATTAAATGGAGATGAATCTTTGGCATACCCTTGGAAAGTATGTCAATGGCAAGGGACTTTCTTCATGTTTATAGTGGAGCTCTGCCTACTTTTCAATCTGCTAAAATTTCTTTCTAACTTAGTTTTATTATGCTTGATACAGTTTGATGATATGTTGAGTGACCTCAAGGCTCAAGCAGAATCACTTATCCTGCTTTCTAATGACATTGATGGTCTTTTAACATGTGTGCTTCGT
The DNA here is from genome assembly GCA_028566515.2 of Pyracantha coccinea. Taxonomy (NCBI): domain Eukaryota; kingdom Viridiplantae; phylum Streptophyta; class Magnoliopsida; order Rosales; family Rosaceae; genus Pyracantha; species Pyracantha coccinea. The sequence continues at coordinate 10,643 of JAOTRO020002529.1, read as the reverse complement.
CCTAGCAATGTATTTGGACCTGGAGATACACATCTTGTGCCATTTTTAGTGAACTTGGCCAAATCTGGCTGGGGAAAGGTTTTTTTAACTATCCGTTCATTTCATCCTATGTACTGTTTCACATACACTTTGTTAACTTGGAGCCTTATTTAATAATCACACATAATTGATGTTTGCATACCACCAATTATGATATCTCCTCCCTTGCCTTATCTTATGTGGTTTAATATCTTATAATTCCTCGTACACAAGTTATTTTCAGTATTTTTTGAAGTAACAGAGATTCTCATTTCAGTTTATTATAGGGAGTGGTGAAAACATGTCGGATTTCACATACGTTGAGAATGTTACTCATGCTCATGTCTGTGCAGAAGAAGCTTTAGAATTTCAGATGGTCTCTGCTGCTGGAAAGGTACTTACAATTTTAAGTCTCTTGGGTGCACAGCACTTTATTTTTCTGTTTCTTCTAGGTCCATGGTTAAGAAGGTACTTGTGATCAATATGTAGGCCTTTTTCATCACAAATCTCGAGCCTGCAAATTTTTGGGTATTTGTATTACTAATCTTGGAATGCCTGGGATGTCAAAGGTAAAGCAAACGTTCCTATATTTTTCTGTGAGAGACTTTACATTCTTTGTTTGTTATGTTTTTGCCTAAGCAGCGGATAGATACATACATTTGCATGCATTATTAATATAGGACAATAGTAAGATAAAGAAAGAGATGAGAGATCCATACTCACTCTGGCCTTTAGCATTGCCCCAAGGGTTTATTGGAATCACTCCAATACGGAAATTAGAAAACGTTAGGTTTTATTCTAGGAATCCAAGAGATAAACTGAACTTACTATAAATGATCAAATTGCATATCTTACAAGATCAGTGAAAGGCACAAAGGCTCTTGACCATGTCATGCTTGGTACTTGGGTATACTTGTATTATAGTTTGAACTTTGACTCCGGTATCAGTATAATTTCTGCTTCCCTGGCATTCTTATGTATAAGATATGCAAAGATTACCACCTTTACAAAAATTTATCCATGGTTCAAGTCATACTAAGTTGTCATCATGGCCAATTTTGTCTGTGAATTTGTTGCTAAATTTCGGCAATAGGCTGTAGGAACAGAGAAGTGTGGCCCCACCTTGGGAGTGGTAGAGAAAAGAGTGTAATTTCTTAGTAGAGTTAAGAAAATGAATTGTTTTCCACCTTATTGCTATTGAAGGAAAAACGAATTTTAACCACCCTAACTGTCACAGATATGCTAATTGCTGATTTGTTAATTAATTCATTTAATTGTGTAGTGCAATTTTTATTTATCATGCATTATTGTGCTTGATTTGAGGTTATAATTGAGGTATAAAAGAAGAACATGCTTTAAATCACCTGTGTAAATGGGCACACCCGTTTCGGAAATTTCAGTAAACGCTTCATCTTACTTATCGTATGGAGCATTTATATAAATGAAAATATTGAAGAAGGTTGGTGCTATCCACGCACCTCTTTTTACCTCCCACACACCTTCTGTTAATTTCTGTCCTTTAATCTTCTTCAATTCATTCGATCTAACGGCTGAAATTTAAGAGGTGTGTGTGGAAGGTAAAAAGGGGTGTATGTATATCATCACCCTTGAAAAATAAGCTTATTTTCAAACCCTAAATTGACCAGTATATTTTTCATTTATTCTTCACCTTTTTTATTATTGTGATATGTGATCTTCTGTATTAGCATCTTTTACGTGATTTTACTCACGTACTATGTAGTCCAAAGTGTTAAAAACAACTCTGGGTTTTTATTATTTTTATGTTTCTTTAGGATCTGTTGAGGTTTCTTTGGAATCTTTTCATGTTGTGCCCCAGAAGTCATTTTTTACCATTTTTTTCTCATTGCAGACCATTACTGAAAGTTCCTGCTAAGATGGCTTGGTATATACTTTTGTTCATCAAACGGATAGCCGAAAAGTATGGAAGGATAAAATACAACAATTTTATGTCAGTGCATTACATTCAATTAGCTTCACGTAGTAGAACGTTCAACTGCACTGCGGCTCAAAACCAGATTGGGTATTCACCAGTTGTCTCGCTGGAAGTAAGTTTTTCATTCATTTATTATTGTTAGTCCTTCGTGTCATTTAGTTGCAACTTTACTCTTGCCTTGCCCTATAAAAGAGAATATTGTGATGTGTTTTTCTCCATGCCCAAATATATTTTGCAAAGTTGCAGCATTGGAATATTCTTGGTGGTTTTACATCCTTCTATAGATATCCAATTGAACTTATGACCTTTACAAACTGTCTGGCTAGTTATGCCCTGACATGTTCATTGCCGTGCCACATCTTATATGCTGGATCCTGAGCGGTATTTGATTGCTCTAGTACATAGTACATAGCAGAAAATTAATGAAGACTACTCCCTGATCCTTTTGTTTTGGAAAATAAAATCGTACAGTTTTTGTTGCATATAAAGTGGTGTATATTGTCATATTCTCCTATGGCTTACTATAGAGCATAACAATTCCACGTTTAACATTCTTCTTTGTCTGTGTACAGGAAGGTGTCAAATTAACCGTCGAGTCATTCTCTAATATAGCCAGAAACTCGTCTATCCCAACTTTCAGAAACTTTAATGAGGAATCAAAGATGGAGAAGCTGCTAGGCAGTGGAGAAGGTTGTTTTCCATAGTACCATTTTATTTTCTGCTCTATTTTGATATCAATTACACATTGCAAGCCTGAAGTCGTTTTTTCTTTTTTAATTATATTTTCTTTCTCTGTGCTCCTTTTTCGTTTATCTGGGATGAAGTTTTCCTTTCACTGATTCTCAAACCTGCAAATCAGATGTCCCAGATTTTATCCGAGTGTGTTTGACTCCTAGTAACATAATCTGTAACTGGGTAGGGCTGGGATTGAATCAGAACTTTGTGCCTGATTTTGGGGTTCAAGTGCTACATATGTTAATTTGTTCTTGCATGGTTCCATGGTAACACACAATTTGGTTCACAGCTTTACTTCAACTGATGAACAGAGTTTAAAATAAATGGAACACACCAACTTAGAAAGTATTTGCATTTCAGAAAACATCTTTGGATTAAACGTGATCATCGTTCATATGCTTTCACTCAGGCCAGACCACACTTTGTCCTCTGTTTTTGTACTTTTTCTTTTCATTGAAAGTTTCTTGCTTTAATAAATGAAAAATATGCATACTAGAACCTTCATGAAAGCTTTTTTTATTTTTTTATTTGGATTGTAGAATGATATTGAACCATCATTGCAGTTGCAGACATTCTGCTGTGGCGTGATGAGAAGAAGTCTTTTACATATTTCCTTGCTTTGAGTATGTTGTATTACTGGTTTTTCCTTTCCGGAAGAACTTTTGCCTCGTCTATGTCCAAGCTTCTGCTGTTAGTTTCATTTGGCCTCTATGGATACGGGATTCTACCACCCAAGATGTAAGTATTTGTGTTTACAAAGCTTTTGCTTGATTAAACTTGTAAGTGCTGGAAGAATTCTTTTGTGCTTTAGTTAATTTACATATACTGACCATAATGTCTTTCGAACAGGTTGGGTTTTACCTTTAAGACACTATCTTCATCTTGTTTTGAGATCTCTGAAATGGTAGTGAAAGAGAAGATTGCAACAATAGCATATCTGTGGAACAGAGGGGTTTGTTATTTGAGACTACTGGCCCAGGGAGATGGGTGGGATATTTTCTTCAAGGTATGCACTAATAATTTATTCCCTTAATTGAAGTGCACGACTCCTGGAAAATGTCCAACTTCACGTTTTATGTAACTTTTACCCGTGAAACCTTTTTGTGAGCACAGGTATTGCCAGTTTTAGCTGTCAAAATTTGAACATCTTAGGAAAATTTGGACCTAAATTCATTTATTCATCTTGGCCAGATTCTCAAGAATTAATATGACTATTTGAATGATTTACATTGGAATTGACTGGCGGTATTTGAACGCTACTTACCAATACGTTTGTGTCCCCTGCTTATTATACTTGTTGGAAATGTTTGTGTCAATTTGATCCATGCAGAGTATGAACTTCAGCATCTTTTCTTTCTTTTCTGAAATAACCGTTTAAACCTCAATTATTCTATTTACAAATATCTCCTTCTGATACATAAATTCTAATATTTCGAAATGCAACTTTTATATGAATGGGTGAGTTTTCATTGACAGCAATTATTCTCTTGTGGCCATCTCTACAGTTTGCAGCTTCCCTCTTTTTCCTCAAGTTGATTTTGTCTCATGCCTCGACTGTGTCGTTAGGTGTAGGTAAGAGAATGCCAGTTTCACCATGCCGGAGTCAATTAATCGCTTATTTGTTTAAACTTTGTATTGATCTTGTTGGACATATTTTGCAGCGCTGGTGTTGGCCTTCACGCTATTTTTTGTTTGTGAACAATATGAATCGGAAATAGATGGATTGGCAAGGCTACTGTTCAACAGGTTCATATCAGTTTCTGGGTCGTTGAGAACAAATGTGCCCGCTTCTGTGCAACAATATCTTCAAAAACGTAGAATCTTGCATCACGATAAAGGAGCCGCAACAGTAAAGCATCAGAAATAGCTGCCACCGTGACCTCAATAGCCTTTTCGCTGAAGTTTTTCTAACTGTATAAATCCAATCCAATGGTCTGCTAACTAGGTTAGATTTGTGTGAACATATAGATTTTGGGGCAAACCCAACAAAAGAGAGAGCAAAAAGGTTAGGCTGTAGAAATCGATGCCTTTTCGGCATGTCTGTGTTGTGAGTTTGATGTTTTTATTGTTACAGATCCGGTGAGGTGGTTCGAATCAAGCTTTGTTTTTCTCCTTTTCTTTCATTTTGGGTGAAGGAATCAAGCTTTGTTTTGAGTGGGAAAGATTGGTAACATAGATTAGTACTTGAGGCCCCTCAAGTAAATCTTCATCACTGCATTTGGATAAGGGAAATAAATTTGAGGTTTGACATAAGTGAGAATTTTTAACTCAACAGACGTTAATTCACTTGGGTTGAGGTGGTGGTCATAGTGGTGGGGGGTGCAGGTGGTGCCATAGCAAGGTTGAGGTGGCGGTAGTGGTGATAGTGGCGGTTACAGCACGTGGTGATTGTGTAGGTGATGTGGTGGCAATGACGGTGGTGGTGATGTTGGAACTGAACTAGGTGGCGGCAATGTGGGGGTGATAATGATGGCCGTGGAAATGTGGTGATAATAGAGGTGTTGGTGGACAGTGATGGCAGTGAGGTGGTCGTAATGATGATGGGTGGTGGCAGTGGGGTTGGCGGCGGTGATTTTGCAGTGGTAGTATCGTCCATGGGAAGGTGGTGTTAGTAACTTAGTAAAGGTAATGGTGGTGGGCATGCGGTGATGGTGGTGGGGAAGGGAGTGGTGGTAGCGATGGCTATGGTAAGGTAGTAGTGGCGACGATGATATTCATGGTGAAATTTTAGAATAGAGATTTTGGCATAAGTAAATTAGCCATCCATAATAAAAAGACGACTAACTTTGTAAGAAGCACTTCTAATCGCAAGCCCTTTAAAAAAGTTTATTGAAAATCAAAATGTTTCTTGGCGCGTAACAAAAAGACGCTTCTACGTTTTGTTACTAAATAAAGTCACAAGTGATTTTGTTTGTTTAAACGCTTTTTGAGTAATTTTACAAGTATTTCTAAACAGAGTATTAAAATCATATCCAAATGTGCGGAACCTTGCGCTATCTCCAATGGAATGCCAAATGACTCAACATAATCCGCTTCTCACAAATACCCGCATCTGGTGGGCTAAATAAAAACCTTGAAAGAAGATGCTCGGGCTACCGTTGCTCACGGAGCCCACCGGTGTGAAAAGGAAACAAGGCTGCTAAGTTGTGGACTTATTTAATGCAAAGCGGTGCACCAGGAATCCGTGATCCTCGCCATATCCTTTCTGTGTAGATCTCGGGAATCTGTAAATCGTGTCCGTTTATTGTATATCGTGCGATAAAAAATTATTTAAAATTTAAAATTTAAAATTAAACACAAACAGTACTTGATAAAAACTGACCGCACAATATCCTATAAAAAAGATCTGAAGATGATATGTCGGGTGCACAAGATATCGTGCACCCGTGTGAAAAGGAAAGAAGGCTGGTAAGGTGGACTTATTTTCTGTAACGCGGTGCACCAGATATCTCTGCCTTATGTATATAAGCGGCTTTGCCGGGATATCTGACTTCTCTCCTTTCTAATTATTCGATCCCTAATTTCAAAAAAAGTATTTCGGGCTTCTTCACTGTCAAATCTCCCAAAACCCTAACCCTAAACGTATCCAGAAAATCGATTAGTTTCGCCCAATCTTCAGTCTATACACTGCTAGAGTTTCAATTCAGCCCCAATTCAATCGCAATGGCGCCTGCGGCCAAACCGAACAAGCAAGGCACAGACGAGTCCGAGACGCCGTCGAACAATCTCTGGGTTGGAAATTTAGCGAGCGACGTCACCGACGCCGATCTCATGGACCTGTTCGCCCAATTCGGTGCTTTGGATAGCGTCACCTCCTACTCGTCACGGAGCTACGCCTTCGTGTTCTTCAAGCGCGTGGAGGACGCCGCGGCGGCCAAGGAGGCATTGCAAGGTGCCCTTCTGCGCGGAAACCCTGTTAAGATTGAGTTTGCCCGACCGGTTCGTATTGATCTTTGTGCTTCGTTAGGTTTATTTGGTTGTTTTTGTATGATTTTTATTGATTGCTTTGATTTTCGAACAAGAAATTCGTGGTTATTCGATTTCAGTCAAATTGTGCTTATCATCATCATCCGATCATCATCATCATCATCATCATCATCATCATCATCTATGCTCCCGATTTTGAAGAAGTTGAGTATGAGTGATGCGCTTATTAGATTAGGAGCTAAGGAAATTTGCGCCTTTTTAATTGCCCTTCTTTCCCTCTCTCTTCGGAATTGGGAAAGTTTTGCTTACGAATCTAAAAGCCTCAAATTGTTGAATTGGGCTTAATTTCTCAGAAGTATATGGATGCTGATGATGTTCAGCTTCCTTAATTTCTCAGAATATATTCACAGTTATGATTTAAGTTGCCCTTGTTTTGCGACACCGTATGTTCTTAGGCATCCCATTCTAGAGTGCTTAGCATCGATAATTTCCATTCCAGCGTCGATAATTTTGAGGATATGAAGGATATTTTTAATTAATCATACATCCATTGCTAAGATTTTCCCCTTTATTTCATGGAATCTGATTCGGTGTAAAAGTTTAACAATTACCAAGATATGTGTTAGTGTGACCAATTGGATACATAACCAATTTAAGCCTCAAAACTGCGAATCAGATTTTACATCTGCAGTTAGGTCTCTGCGTAAGAACTTATTAGTAGCTTCGCTTTTTTACTTTAAATGTTCTTATTTTTTTTCCCCCACGGGTAGCATTGATTTCAAATATTATTGTGACCTGCATATCAGATGTACAAAACATATATACAGATGCTCAACTCAAAATTTTGAATCGATGTTAGTTAGTGCACAAAGGGGGGTTTTAACCAATACTGAAGCACCAAACTCAATATTTGTGCACACACCAATCTCAAAGGATCAGTTATGAAGATTTTGAGGTTCTAAAACCATTGAAAGGAATCCCATAAACATCTCCAAGCTCCAAAACCGCGAAACAACGCACAACCTGAGTGTTAGTTGGTCTCTGCGAATGATCAAATACGACTCCAGTAACATGATAGGTGATTGATTAAAATCCCCTTGTCCGGATAGGTGATTCATTTCAACCTAAAGTGCAATACAACATTATGAACTGACGTCATTGAGTGCAAAAGTTGTGTTTCAGTTTCATATTAATTTTTAGTACCAAAATAGGCGTGTTTCATTTTCAACTTCAGCACCAAAATTAATATATGTGCACCCACACCAATCTTAGTTGTGCTTTAGTTTCAATGTTTGAGGTGCAAACACAACAGAAAGTATTCTATAACCATTTCCAAGCTCCCAAACTGCGAAATGAACACTATCTCCTGTGAATCATAATGTGAATTTTGCCCTCATTGACTGTACCCAATACTTATTACCTCGACAAACAACTCAAACGTTTACCAATGCCAGTAAGCGCACAAAGGCGTGTTTCTGTTTCAAGTTAACACCAAAGTGTTTGGTGTTTGTGTACAAAAAAACTCAAAAGATAGCTAATCAACCTTTGAGGATGGAGCAAACCGAATCTAACAATTCTAGTTTGATGGCCTGAATTTACTAGGAACTAAGCTTCACTGTCTTCTTTTACCACCCATATATTGTACATTTGCAATCCATTGATTTTTATAAGTTGAGCTTATATGTGTTTTAATAAATGAGTTAATAGGAGAACAAAGTCTTTTGAGAACAAGTGTTGTGGAAAGAAAGTTACAAAATGATTGTATAATTTGTATTAATTGGATCAGATGAAGCACTGTGCATCTCTCTCAAGTTTTTTGTCTTGCAACAAAATGGTAGTCCCATAACAAAATTGACAAAGAAAAATTTAAGCAATGGTAGGGATAGCAACATCGTGAAACAGATGTAGATATCTCTCCTATGTACTTGTATTGCGCTCTAGTCTTGGTCACACTTTAGTTCTTACCCCTCACCTATCAGTAACCTTTAAATCTCCATCCTGTCACTTACGGGGATGGAGGAAGGGTGGAACCCAAGGTCGGTAGATATTTGCAAATATGAAGTTATAGAAGGACAATCATATGATATCATTCATGTTCAGGTTAAGGCAAGGGGCATACATTGTAGTGTAACATGCCATTTTATTTTTTGCAAAATAGGAAAAGAAGCAAGTGACCTAGTTGCTTCTATTGCCTTATCAAAAGGAGGAATAGAGATGGAATATGTTTATCATGTTGTTTTGATTTTTCCCCATTTATTTTCTGTTAGTATGTCTTTAGCTTTTCGTAGTATAAAATCAAGCCTATGGTCTTAACAATGCATGCATTAGCCCCCTGAATGTGTTGATGCATGGATTCTACTGAATGTGTTCTTAACTATGCATGCATTAGCCAGTCTGTCCGGATGTGGCTTACTTCAAGTTTTGATGCATTCATCTTGCCATTGTTATGTCTAGCATATTAATATTTGTGATATTCTTCCTCTGCTTAGCAACTGTTGTACAAAGTGTTTTTAATCCTTAGATCACTTGGGTTCTCTCTTTGTTTGTTTATCCTTGCCTTGAAATAAATTTGTGCACCTTTTACATTCTTTGGAACCTGAAGTTTGTGGTTCTTATGCACTTGTATTTACAGGCAAAACCTTGCAAGAATCTATGGGTAGGTGGAATTAGCCCATCTGTCTCAAAGGAAGAATTAGAAGAAGAGTTTTGTAAGTTTGGAAAAATGGAGGACTTCAAGTTCCTTAGAGACCGTAATACTGCATTTGTTGAATATTTTAAATTGGAGGATGCTTCCCAAGCAATGAGAAACATGAACGGGAAGAGATTGGGTGGTGACCAGATACGCGTTGATTATCTTCGATCACAATACTCGAGAAGGGTAAGTTTATTATTCATAACTTCAATGGTATTTCCATGGGTATATTATTGCGGTTCCAGGACTTTGTAGGTTAGCAGAAATATTGAATATTGCAACTGAAAATTCATTAGAGAGCAGTTATAGGCTCTCTGCCTGGCAAATTCAGTGTTGGCTGGTGCTGACACTTTGTTTTGAAGGATTCTTTCTAGTTCTATGTGGGTGTCTAAGAACATGACACTCCCACCTGAGTAACAATGTCAAATATATATTGCACTTATTAAATGGATAGAAGGAATTCGCCATAATTACTTAAATTTCATAAACTTATAATCATTTTTTGTTGTTTAAATGGGGGAAAAAAAAGAATAACTAAGAAACAATTAACCTAGGCGTGGAAACTCCAGTCATATTATCAGCAAGAATTTTGAATCAAACAATCAGGAGAAGCATCTATTAACAATCATTTATTGTTATTGATCATTGTTTTTTGATTAATGCATTTGCATGTTCACTGTAAAATGTCCGTCTTCAGTTACTTAATAAAATGCTTAGTGAAAATGAACAATAGTTAAATTTCGTTTTATTTTAATATGAAAAGAGTTTCTGGTTTCCTTTGGTCTTTTGAACAGGAACAGTGGCCTGACTACAGAGATGGACAGTTTCTGGCCAGAAACATGGGGCCTGCTGATTCTCATAAAAGACAACAGGTGAGGAATAAGTTGCATATAGTGTTTCAACTAGAAATGGTAAAACTCTTACAATGTTGATTGTGTGTATATTTGTTGCTTCAGAAGAATTATTTGTCAGCTGGTTATGTCACACAAGGTGCATCTTACCTCCAATAAATAACTCAGAGTTTTAGACTTACCTTTGGTCGCTAGGATCTGATTTATGCTTTTGTGGGTTAGATAGAAAATGGAAATCCGTATGTGATTTCCAAATGGGAGTAAACTTCTCTGTTGTGATTATTTTCTCTAAGTTTTGTGTCATGTTGCAGTATTCTCAATCTTCCGGGGGACGAAAAGGTGACAGTCAACCCAGTAATGTTCTGTGGGTGGGCTATCCTCCTTCTGTGCAGATTGATGAACAAATGCTCCACAATGCCATGATTTTGTTTGGTGAGATTGAGAGAATTAAAAGTTTTCCTTCAAG
>JAOTRO020002340.1:0-16202 GCA_028566515.2 Pyracantha coccinea | reverse complement strand
ACATTTTAGGAATGCTTTTAAGCTTCATTTGCTTGATTTGTGCCACATGTCATTGATGACTTGTCCATTTGTGATGAGTCGTATGCCACATGGAGCTTTGTGATGCATCATTTGCATGCAACAAAATTTACATGTATACAGGGACATGTTGCAATCTTGATTCGATGACTCAGATATCTAGAAGAAACATTATCAGGAATGGAAACGCCTCAGATGCAAGTAAGGCTGTTTCCTAACTCAATGAGTCTCAACGTGAAAGCCAGCACTAGAAGAGTGAAGAAAACTTGGACGAATATGACATGCCAAACGTCAACGCAACCATTCATGCATTGGGTGGAGCCCAAAAAGAAATTGTTGCATCTGTGAAGCAGTTCAAAAACTCAATCCTGAAGCCAAGCGAGAAAGCCAATGACAAGGACTACATGCCCAGGGAAAAGGCTTCCCAAGAGGAGTCAACTACTGCTGCTAACAAAGGTCTTGAGAAGGCACCATCCTTTGTCACTTAGGAATACATCATAGCCATGCTCAAAAAAGCGTTGCACATGAGTTCGGAGGACTTGAAATATGTTCATGAGCCACCATGTCCAACCACCATTTTCCATATGCCATATCTTAAGGGAAGACTAGACTCTTAACCTTGTTCTCTTTAATGGGAGGAAGGGTTGCCCTAAGGAACATAGAAGCCGTTTGATAGATGCTTTGAGTCCTCATGCCGATGACTGCAAACTCTATCTCAGAAAGTTCTAAAAAAACCTAACTGATTGTGCCTATACTTCGTACACCACCCTTGCACTAGGTTCCATTCGGACCTAGAAGAGTTGGCAGGTAAGTTTTGTAAAAAGTACTTCTAGCATGAAGAAAGAGTTACGACGACTCAGCTCAACAACACATGACAAAAGCACTAGAAAATGTGGTGACTTTTGTTAAACATTTCAGAGACCTCGCCCTTGATTGCTATGACAAGAGGGATGAAGAAGCCCTCGAATCTTTATCAATGGGTTTAGGAATACTAGTGAGGAAACTATTGGATACATCGAGATCGACTGAAAGAGTGGCCTTGTCAGGTCTTTTACTAAGTCTTATGTGATTGATATCAAAATTGCTTACCACGCTCTGCTCGGAATGCCATGGATAAACAAGCACAGACTCGTGGCCTTCAATTACCACTAGTGCGTCAAGAGATGGATTGGTCTTAAGCCTATTCGTATCCCGGGAAACCAAATTCCATTCAACCTAGATGAAGTTCACTATTCTTATGCCGAGTTCTATAATGATTTCTCAAGTGCCGGAAGTGGGATATCACAGGCCGACCCCAGGGATAATTTTACCCCATTGAGAAGAAGTTCGAGATCTCAGTGAGAATTCCCCATAGTGAAAAGAGAAAAATGTATATAGCCAGAGGCTAATGTTCTTGCCTACACTCCACCTCAATGCTCCGAGGTTGTGCTACCCAAAGGACCGCGTTGCCCACCGCTTATGACGGTTAGGGGCATGACCACATTATGTGGGAAATCCGTGAGTGTAGAGGCACTGCACGCCAATTAAGTGAAGTTTCCAAGGAAACTGAAGACATGTTGCACCTACTGTTGAGGACGGATCCCTGCAGAAAATCATGCATGCGCTAAAATGGTTGCAAGATGGATCCACTGCAATGGCAAAAAAGCTTGAAGAGGTAAACCTAAATGATGACCCCTCTGTGCAAAAAATGATTTCCATTAGTGTTTACTTAACTATTGAGGAAAGAAAGAACTAGTTAGCCTACTAAAGGATTCAAATACTTCTTTACTTGGAGCTATGTTGAGATGCCAGACCTTGATCTTAATTTAGGGTGCCACACGCTAAATACACAGCGTAGGATTAAACCTATAGTGCAGCAAATGAAGAATTTCCACCCGAAAATAGAGGCTAAAATCAAAGCCTATCAAGCACACTGTTTGCCTAGCCAACATCATCCCAGTAAAGAAGAAGAACATTGTCCAAATCCCAATATGCATCGACTACCGAGATCTCATTGCAAAAGAGTAAATCCAGAAGTATGCCACATCACAATATCTCAACAGTAATATAAGCAAAATAAGGTGCTCATCAATCTATGCTAGCACACAAGTTGGAATCGCCTAATGCGACCTGTACGACTGAACTGATGCTCATCAATCTATGCTAGCACACAAGTCGGAGTTGCCCCATGCAACATGTATGATAGGACTGAGTGTAATCATAATATACGCTCTAGTGCTACAATCACATGAAGACTGGCGTTATTTATGGTCACATACGAGTCAGAGTTGCCTATTGCAACCTATACAAATGGACTGGCACCTACTTGGATCCAAGGCAAGCGTGTGGTGCAAATGTGAACATACACGTGAAAGACTGCCCTAGCCCTAGGCGAGCACTAATACCGGGTGCAGCAATGATGAGCATACTACATAAATATAAGCATGCTATAACGATTTAATAATTCTAGTCAACATAATTAACTTACCTGCGCATCCCGTAGTATTATTTTAGCATTTCACAACAATACAACATATCTTATAACATTATTTAATCATGGCATAATAGGTATGAATCAATTCAAAAGCATTTGTGGAAACTTATAAAACTTTATATATATCATCTATATAAAAATAAATGCCCACTCACTGATATGTCGATGGATCGTAGCCTCCTAGCCTCATTTGTCCTCGTACCTCCTCGAGGTAATTTTCATCTATATGTGAAATAACTAAACTAATTAATTTAATAGGACATATACTAAAAGCTAGGTAAATTTCCCCATACCTTGCTCAAACGGAAGGTTTAAATATATGAAAATGTTCTACTTGACGTCATGGACCCGTACACATCAAGCACATGTTGGCCGGTGGCCAGACGTGCCCTCACGTGCCGTCAAGACACGGCCACACGTGTGGGCCACGCACAGGCACGCACTGACAGAAGCTAACAAGTTTCAAGGAATATTCTGTCATAATCTGACAGAATATTTCGTTAAGTCTAACGGTGTTACGTAATAGCGTTAGAATATTCTGTTATCTTTAACGGAATATTTCCCTTCTTCTCCGGTCTTCCTCCACCATCCGCAGCCGCCGGCGCCTTCGTCTGGCTCGTCGAAAACTAGGGAAATCTCGCCAGTTTCTGGAAAATTTTCAAAACACTACAACTTCTTCATTTTCAACCATTTTTTTAATGAACTTTATATGGATTTGAAGCCCTTGAATAGGAGAATAAAATTTTACCACTTAAAAGTCCAAAAGGTCGACGAAGGTGGATCAGAATCCACTCGACACTCTCAGCCTTACTTTCGTTGTCTCAAATCTGAGGATCTCCTCGTCGGCTCCACTTCAAAACTAGGCTAATGGCCTCTGGTAGTCACCTAGAAGATTCAAAGACTCCCAAAACCATGTGAATCGAACAGAATCTTGTCGGAGAAATGTAATACCCTGAAAATTTTAAGTATATGAATTTGAAATTCATAATTATGAATATGTGGAGAAAATTGGAAATAAATCGATTTATGGTTATGATAATTTAATTGAGGAATTTTTAAAATTTCATTACAGGAAATTATTATAATTTACATCCTAAAATTTTTCAATAAGTGAAAAAGATGAAAATTCCCATAGTTGGTTTAATGTAATTATACGAGAACGTATCTTATTTTAAATTATTTCTTGATAAATTTGGATAGAGCTCGGTCCTACGAGCATGTGGTCGAAAATCGTTCGACAAACGGAGTTATAATGAATGAGTTATTAATGAACGAAGTTAGAGGGCAAAATGGTAATTTTGGGAGGGAGTATTCTAGAAGCCAAAGGCTTCTCTTCTTTTTCTTTCCCCCAGTAGGCAGATGCAACCAAGGGGGGGTGTTGTTGTGTTCTTCTCCCCCTTAATTCTTCTTCACTCCAAAAAAATGATAACTTTCTCATAGGGCAACGAAATTATGCACTGTCGAAGGCTATGTATTCATAGCGAAGCCCTCTTCAATTTAATACCAAAACCATATGCTGGAACCAACCGTGCTCATATATTGAAGCCTAGAAGTTTCAACGGCTTTTGTGTATTTTTTGCCGATTCTGCCCAAACTCGCCGGAGATGGGTCTCGACCTAAGAGAGAAAAATACTCCTCTCATCTTGCACTTCTAGGATATGTAAGTGGATCTTTCGAATTCCAAGTTTCACTTTCAAACAAGTTTGAGATTGAAGTGTTTAACTCAAAATTTCGCGGTTCTTGTTGAAGATTCGTGATAATGAAGTTGATATAAGAGCGTAGTAGCGAAGTGGCAGGTTGATGAACAAGTTTGGAGGAGTTTGGAGGTGAGAACCCAAGAAACCCTATCATATTTTCTTTTTTGGTTCCAATAGATGAGTTAAGTTATGTTAACTTCTTGGTGTAAGTTGGATGAATTTGTGCGGATTTTTAAACTTGTAACTAAAGTGGCAAAGAATTGGTTTAAGTTGATGAGTAGGCTTGTCATGAGCCTCACCTTGGATTTTGGGTGATCTTTGGCTAACTTTATTTATGTTGGACTTGATGGAGGAATTATAAGAAGTTGTTGAATTTGGTTATGTATGTATAATTCTTTGTTAAGTGTTAAGTAAGTGTGTGATTGTTAAATAAAAACTAGACGGCAAAAACTAATTTGGAGTAAGTTCTTCGAAGGAAGTGTTCCAATATCGCATGATTGTTAATTTTGGTAATTTGACAAGCAAATGGATTGAAACGGACCTAAGTAGGGTTTGTTCAATTTCTCTTACGGTTGGTGAACTACGATTGGCTTGATCCATCCAAAGGGTAGGTAGGCAGTCTAACGAGAAGTTAGATGCAGCCATAAAATAAACGAGATTAAATATTAGTGGAAAATCGTCAAAGAAAGAACTATTAGTATGGTTAATAACATACAGGGTAACTAGGACATTTTTGGCCTACCACTAAATGTAAATTCTGAAATAAATTGGTAGAGCGTTACAGGAAAACTCCACCCGAGTCGGAGCTCCCAGTTGCTCCAAGTTGGAGGTTCAAATCTTGATCATTTCATGATCAGTTGGTACGGATGAGTGTGATGGTGGTGTTTTTGGGTTCGATCTGCAAGTTTTGATGATGGCGTGTGTGTGTTGCAGAAGGGAGAGAGTCACGGGTGAGGGAGAAATAGAATGAGAAGGTGACACAGAGAGAGAGAGGGAGACATCTTTTTTATTGGGCAGAGATGAGAGAGAGTGATCTGATTGGTGGAAAAGAAATAAAATCTGATTGGGTGAGGGAATTGAGGAATTGAACTGATTGGTGAGGGGAAAGGGTACACATGTCAATTTTAAAGAAGAAAAACGATAAGGTTTTTAGATTTTGTACAGTAAGTCGTACACAAAAATCTGTCTCCTTATCAAAAACAATGTTTCCAACACTGATAAATTAACACACACATGTACAACTCTACCTATTGTTAATGTACTTTAATTGTGCGTAACTTTTTCGTTACCGATCCGATTTGAGTCTAATTCACTCTCACGCAATCGTAACGAGTACTAATTAATTATGATACTGAGAAAAATAAATTAAAGCCAAATAAGTACGTCCACGTCAGTTTCCACTTTTTCCAAAAAGAGCATAAATGTCAATTTACACACTCGGGGAGAAAATTACATAGAAAATTAGGGACAGGTCGTCACAAATAGGATCACACGATAAGATCCCATTAATAACAGGTCTTTAATAGGTTTATATAAGGGTGACACACGGGTAACCCGTTTCGACACGTTAAGAAAAATGTTATTTTGATGATTTTAATTTTTTAAACTACTAAAAAACTTACTATAAAATACAATAGTCATAGTGTATATGTACATATTGTATATCAAATATATATTATTGTATTATTATTCTATACAAATTTTAAAATTTTTTTTTATTTGTTTGTTTATTTTTATAGTATACTATAGGCAAAGAGTGAGATTAAAAAATTATAAAACACATTAAAAATAAAAAATCAAGTAATTTAAAAATGGTAGCTTTCATGAAAAAGGATTGGACTAAGTTTATTTTAACCAAAAACCATGCTATAACTTTATTTAATAGAAAATCTTAAATTTTTATGGAAAAACCCTTAAATTTTAATGAAGATGACAAGAAAAATCTTCAATTTAAATGAAAATGACACAATTTTAATATAAAAAAATTAAAAAGAAAAAAAAAACCTCACGTGGGGACGCTATTTATGAAACTGAACGGTACTATATTGTTTTTAAAATTAACAGTACTACACTATTTATGTAACTGAATGCTACTATACTATTTATGCATCTGATCGGTACTATATTATTTATGAAACTGAACGGCATTATACTATTTATGAAACTGAGCGGTAGTACACTATTTATTAGTCAAGATTCATAAATAGTTTCTAATTCTTGGTTGCCTTTCATAAATAGTGCCTAGTTATTGGGTCAAGTTTCATCAATAGTGTATTGTAATTAGTATAGTTTTATCAATTGTATCTCATTCTTGGTCCAGTTTCATAAATAATATAGTAAGGAGCAACATATAAGCCAATAATCGTGAGGGAAAACTAAAATTTTTAAGTTAAATTGGCGTTTTGGGGATTAAATTTAAACTACGTCTCTCCATAAACACATTAATCTCCAAGACATCAAACGATATGAATTACAAAAAGCAGGAATAAAATGAGTTCTATCACATTAACGAGTAACAGATAAGCCAATAATCGTGCAAATGGTTCTCTGCAAGTGCAGCCTCATGAGATTTAGTTGTGCAGGTTCACAGTTCAATGCCAATGGTTCTTCCTTGCTTGAAGAAATAGACAGATTACTTCCAAATATGAATGCACACACATATGTATATGTACATAGATTTGGGATTAGAGTATATAGATTTGGGATTAGAGCATATAAATTTTCTGATATGTTCACTAATTATTATTTGGTGTATGGGATGGGTACTTTGACTCTCTTTGCATCATTTCCTCCATTGAAGCCTCCAGAATGTGCGGATTCGGTATGTCCTTCCGTTTCTCCAGCAGAGTATGGAGTGTTCTTCTTTGGACTCTATCTGATTGCTATGGGGACTGGTAGCATCAAGGCATGTGTTTCGTCCTTTCGGGCAGACCAATTTGATGATACAGATAAAATGGAAAGAGTAGAGAAGGGATCCTTCTTCAACAGGTTTTACTTTTCTATCAATATCAAGTTCTCTACAAGTCTGGGTTTAAGTCTAAGATAGTGATGGGTGGGGTTTAGGATTTGATATACCCACTTGTTTTTCACGCGCTTTTGGTTGGATTTTTCTTTCGTGATTTTTTTTCCTCATGTGTGACATCCCACATCAACCAAGGGATTGATCCTTAAATGTATATTCTCATCCCTACCTAGCACGAGGCCTTTTGGGAGCTCACTGGCTTCGGGTTCCATAGGAACTCCGAAGTTAAGCGAGAAGGGGGCTAAAGCATTCCCAGGATGGGTGACCCACTGGGAAGTTGCTCATGAGTTCCCAGAAACAAAACTGTGAGGGCGTAGTCGGGGCCTAAAGCGGACAATATCGTGCTACGGTGGTGGACCGAGCCCGGGAAGTGGTTCGCCCTAGGCCGGGATGTGACAAACGACGAACGACCAAGAATAAAGACGAACATGTAATCCTTTTTTTCGAGTTTCTGGGTCTTTGAGACTGCAATTCCTCAATCCAATTCGAAAAGACCCTTTTCACATTACGTATTTGTGACTCGAATTTCGAATTTAATTTTCTGTAGCTCTTTCTCTCTCTCTACTTTCTCTCTTTTGTATTATCTGTTTGTGTTGAATTGCATGAATGTTTGATTGTTTGCATAATTGATCAATTCTGCGTTTTTTATTGGTGGTTTCGGAGATTTGTTGCATCTGCATGTGAAAATTAGTAGTCGCTCGAAAAGCATTACCCACTGATTTGAGTTAAACTGTTGTGTTTTACTCTGTTTTGTGTTAATGAGCAATTAATTGTATTTTAGAGTCATTTGAGTGTAAATAAGGCAAAATGGTGCTGAAAGTGGAGAATTGAATAAGGATGCTGATGTAGACAAAGAATTAAAAATGGAAACTGAATATGGTGATGAATATGGCTCTTTATAAGACCAATAACAATAGAAAAAAAACGTGGGAATTAAATGCCCAATTACTGGGATGTATTGGCAATCTGTAACAGCTTCTTTAACCTTATAAAACTAAGAGTTTCAGCCACTTTTCAAAAGCTTCCCCTTGGGGTCGCCCAGAGCTCTATCTCTTCTCTTTCTTTAACCTTTCTTCCAGAAACAAAATCCTTTCTTCCAGCACCATCCGCAGCCACCGAAGAAACCACGCAGCTGCGTTGTTCTTGAAGAAGTTCAACATCAGAATTACTTCAAGGGGGTTTCTTCTATGAACTTCAATTTTCACTCATGTTGTTCTTGATATTTATATATTTTGTAATCATGTTGTGTAATTAAGTTCATAACTGGGGAATTCGATGTAGCCTTGCAAACCTACTCTATGTAATGTAGCCTTGCAAACCTACTCTATGTTATTAAGTTAAAGTATTCAAATTACCAATTTGTGCTCTTGTTTCATTCACTGATTTTATAGTATAACTTGTTTGTTAGTCTTAATGTTTTGTGCTCTTGTTTCATTCACTGATTTTATAGTATAACTTGTTTGTTAGTCTTAATGTTTGATCACCATTAGGACTGCTAATGAATTATTTGATCAAGGTTATAGTACACATCATGCTTAATCTTGGTGGACATGTGAATGTATGAAGAAACTACTATGTATACATCCTGTCATGTGATTTCTTTGGTTCTTGGAAGTTTCTTGTTCTTAATGGATTTTTATTTGGCAATCTAATTGAACATCACAACTAGGTTGCAAATTAGGAGTACTTGATCACAACCACACATCAAATGGATGATCATAAATGAGTTAAACGAACCCTAGATGCAGATTGGAGAGTTGAATGCATTTTTACTTAATTTTCATGGAATTGACTTGTACTGGTAAAATTGTTATCCCTAGTTCTGTTCCCATCGTTTCTGAATTAATCTATCATTCATCTTTCTTGTCTTGCATTTTAAGTTACCTTAGCTTTCAAAACAAAACTCTAAATTCAGTTTTAATTTTCATTGTTTAGTTAGGGTTTGCATAAAGCTAGTAATTTGTACAGTTCTAATCAGTCCCTGTGGTTCGACACCCTTACTTATTTCATCATATTATCCTTATATTTGCACTTGAAAGGAACACAACAAGTCTGGCGTTATGCTTTCATACCACTTGGCAGTGGCTTCCTTTTACTAGTTCTGCCCGGAAAGATAATTTACAGCTCTACCATTGGGTATGTTTTGGACCTTATGTAGCATGCCTCCAAGCTCCGCGTTTCTTTTCTTCTTTTTTCCAGTCGGACCGTGTGTATGACTTTAGTCACTGCTACTATGCAGGTTAGAGTTGTAAATGGCGTCCTGCCTACAGGTGACTACTCCCTTGCCAAGTATAACAAGGTACAACCATCCTTCATTGTGTTGGGAAAGGATTGTCCCTTTTCTTATGAACATATAATTTGACTTTGTTTCAGGTGAAGTGAATACATATTATATATTGATTTTATTTTTCAAAATCTGTGCAGTCTGTGGACGTTGTCAAGTACACAGACGAGGAGTATGGGAAGCATTTGACTGATGATGTAGGTATCAAATTAAGATTTTATTTGTGTGATGTCATTTTATTTAGGGTATTTGGATTTTAGGGCCTCAATAAGTGCTGTTTTAGTTGGAAATATGAAAGCTTTTTTTTTTCTTTTAAATTTAATTTAGGTTCAGATTTTAAAATCCAGCTCCACATCATATGAAATGATTTCAAGTGTTCTAATTATAGGAAAATATTGCCATCTGAAATTCCAGCCTCACCGATTATGAAGCTTTAGAAGTAGGAATTGATTGTGAAAATGCTTTACATTGCCTCATTCTCTGTTGTTATATTGTGTCTCCATTAGATGTGGACAAAGGAGGAGATGGATCAATTGTTTGAATTGTGTCAACAGTTTGATCTACGCTTCATTGTGATAGCAGACAGGTTCTCGTCTTCTCGTACTGTGGAAGAACTGAAGGAACGCTATTACAAAGGTATTGTCTATCTGTTTTCTTTACCATTTTTTTTCTTGCTCACTATTTGGTTCATTCTTATCTGTTTTCTTTAATGATTCACTGTTTGAGAAAGATCTTTGAACTTGGCTATTGCAGATGCTGATTATCCCATTATTTATTGTAGTATCTCGATCTATATTAATTGGTAGAGCGGCGGCATTGCCTGGAGATGTTTCAGAGCATCCTATTGTTAAGGTTTGTCGCTTTGTCAACTGATCTTTTCGGCAAATATTAATTCCTTTTTGTTGGCAGAGAATCTCTCTGGGAACAAGTTAATTCAGCTCTGTATGTCTTTATAGACCCTGCATTGGCGGCAGACATGACGGGGATACCCTTTATTAGTTTCTTTACTTACAGTTTCTCCGCTTTGGTTTATCTTGTTTTCTCTTTAATGCAGGGAGGAAAACAGAGAGAGGATTATTGAAATCTCAAGCACAACTAGACCCAAGAAACATATAGAGAACTAGTCTCTGTTTACATAAAATCATTCAAAAACAAAATCCCCCTTCCTTAACAATTCTAGCCTTTTAATACGCCTAGCAACAACCTAATTAAACACTAGCATAACTTCGTAGTCCACTACAACATAAGAAATAATAATCACCAAGTTCCAACCCAACCACATAACTAAAAAACACAATATTCTAAATACTTGATTATTAGGGATATTAACTAGATTTGAAAACTTAAAGGACCATCCCGAATATCAACATCGCTACTTAATTAACCTCCTTGATACACTGCATCAGATTAACAATAAGGGCATTTAACCATTTCGTCTTGAATTTTTGGTTGTTTGGTAACTACTTTCAGCTTTTAGTTTTCAATTAATAAGGGTCGTTTAACCATTTGTGAGTGTGCAGTTATGTTTCGGATGCTTCGCCACTGACTAGATCAACCCAGTTCCCATTCTTTTCTGGTGCACTCACTTTATATCTCCGACACACAAGGAAGGACACGGTGGGGAGGAAGCAACCCCAACCTCTGTCCGGCTGATCATTCCGTTGGCATCTTGCATTCACGCCTCCATTTGACTGCCGTTTTCAATTTCCACTAATAATGAAATGGTTATCAAATGGCCCTAAATAAATAAAGAATGAGCATGACTCATGGTGATAGACGGAGAAGATCGGGGCATGATGGATGAAGGTGCTAAAGTGCTAACGGATACATTAATAATTCCGACTGTATGGATGTCAATGAGACGATTGGATTATTTGGGATTAATTGGGTTTTACGGAAGTGTTCTGTATGGGCAGAACTAGTTTTGTGTTTATAAAGATTTTATGAAACTGATGCATGTGCCTTTAATATGAGATTGTTTGATAACTTCTTGTATGTTACCATTTATATGTGTTGTGTCACCATGTTCTGAAGTGACAACCGTACGTACGTTTGGTTCGCAATCATACCCATCGCGAGATCCAACGTGACAACTTTCTGATTCTTTCTTACATACGATAGTCTATGCTAAATTCTCAAAGCTCATCACATGCCCATTCCCTAACTCTGCCTCCTCAGTGGCAAAGGTACTAACTTTCTCCACTCAATGGCTTGTTTTGTTCTTATTTTTCTTAACGGGTGCTCCAGGAATCCCACTCCCAGCTTGTTTTACTGAGTTTTCCGGTCATCTAGCTCTCAGGGTGATCTGTATGCATCTCAAATGAGGGAGATTGAATCCATGTGACGAAAAGCATTTGCTTCTCTCTACAGATTTCTAATCGTGACTGTTTGTATAAGCATCAATCAAATTATGGCAAAGCACATTAGCAAGGTATATCAGGGAAAAAATAAGCACAGACCATTCAAATGGTGTACAACATTGTGGCAGTATTTCAAATCAATCACGTTATTGGTTTGAGATACCACAACTGGTGTAGTTAAGACCTTCATCCTTTATAAATCCAGTCACATTCTCAACCAGGATAACAAAAGCACAAATGCAGGACAAGGCAGTCAACATATGGCTCGAAAACATCATTTCAAAACAAACATGCGTAAATTATAATTCCGACGGTCAAAAGTACATTAGGACTGGAAATCGTAGCTCACAAAGTTACTGAAAAGCCAATGCATAGCGATAAGCTTGTCTTAAACACATAGTACTCATCTACTTAACAACACAAAGGATCCTAAACCAATCCATAGCTTAATATGTTAATCTGTTGTCACTCATTCATAACAGGCTTATTCTCACTGGCCTTTGGTCGATGCTCCTTGGGCTTCTGCTCTTCCAACTTCCTGTGGTTCCAACAAAATAAAACGATATGTTAGGCTGCATCTCAAGAAAACAAACCCATTGCCACAACAGGAAAGGAAAAAAGAAACATGGTAAAAGGTAGTGCACCGAATAGAAAAAGAACTCAGAGTATAATAGCGTATGCAATTCTACATATTAAAGTTTCAAGGAGCACAGCAAGAACTGAAGGAACACAAAAAATAACCATATAAAAGGGGAGCCACGTTAATGAAAGCTGTTACACCCTTCAGAAGCATTCATCGAGAAATTTACACCCGTTTCTTTCTTATTAGATAATACACCTTTCCAAAAATTAACATAATAAAGTTTAATAGTATCCAAAGGGGATTATTCAAGACAGCTCAAATTAAGTAAAATGAGATACACTAGTGCAGTTAACGAACAAGTTTGTGTCAAAGCTAATGGCATAGTTGACACTTGACTCTCAACAGGTAATGTTGGGCGGCTACATGAGCGAAAAGAATAAAGGAGAGCTGCACCTTAACAACTAGCAATCCATCAGAAATGTAACCGTCACAGGTAGCGTAAATGCTCCTTATATACATAAAACTTGCACTCGACAGATTGTGTATACTTTATGAATAAAACCAAGTGTTATAATTAACCCAAATGTGAAATTGAGTTTAGTAATGCCAGCCGATGCTAAAGTTTGACGAAAAAGGACTGCTAAGGAAAACCCATGAATGAATCATCAACTCCCCATCCACAGATATAACACAAAAACAAATATTTTTTTATAGAACACACAATTGACATACAAAGTCGAGCACATTATGCATGAAGAAGAAACAGAATGCATGAAATTGAACAAAATTTCTTATTCCTTAGGTTGATTGAAACCCCCAAATTATCAACAACAAATTGTAGTCTTTTCATCACTTTGATTTCAACAAAATAAGAATGCCAAAATCTAAACAAAGAGCCCCAATTTCACACGAAAGGAACAAGAAAGATAAACCCTTAAGGCATAGATAGACACAGAGAGAGATTGAGGAAAAGGGAAACCTCTTGTCGGAGGAGCCGCCCTTCTGGCTGAGGAAGGATCGGAAGAGTGGTGAGTTGACGTCGTAAATCATCGTCGCGATTACTCTGCTTAGCTGATTAGGCACTGACGATTGAAAAAACCCTAACCCTAATTTCCTCTCTGAGTTGTTAGGCTTCTGCAACCTTCGGTTAGATTGCGCTATGGCAGTTTTTTATAGTGGGAAAGTTGGTGGGCTTGGTTTTTTAATCGGGTACCCGCTTCAACATCGTATTATCAATGGACCAACTATCTGACATAAAAGAGAAAAAGCCCAACTATTTTTGGATAATAAAGAGAAGCCCAATTTCTTGCTTGGCAAGTGTTTCTTAAAGAGAAATTATTTATGCACACACATTTTCACTTGTCTACTCTCTTCTTTTTAGCGATGGGATTGAACAAAGCAACTAATTCAAGATGATACGGATCAACTTCTTCCAACAATACACTTTTCAGACTGAGAAAGCAAAATTGTTTGACGTTGCACATTAGAAGTCATTAAAGCCCGATTTGCATCATTATGCTCGATAAAAGGCATTAGTGAAGTTAGCCAGCTATATCAGATGTGGGAATTGAGGTGTATAACAATGAAAATTAAGAACCAAAATAAGAGGGAGTGTACAGAAGGTGAAAAAGAGTGTATAAATTACTCCCCTACTGAGAGTCCTTTTTACACACATAAATTCACTTAAGGAAATTGTTCATCTTCTTACTTCAACTTGGATCATGATTTGGAAGTTGTTCATTCTTGCTCCACGTACATTAAAACTAGTGATCCAATTCATATACACCAATCCTAAACACAATGTGGTCAATTACTTATAGTTTGAACGTAAAGATTTGTCACAAATAATTGATTATCTTGCTAGTAATTGTAACAGTCTATGTTTCTTATGTTGTTGGACATGTCTCGTCTAACAAAATAACCGTACATGAGAGTGCATGCAATCTATTACTGTTCCATATCAAAACCTTGTATGTAAAGTGCCGACTACGCCTACTTTCCAATGCTAGCTTACCTTTATGATCATCACATCATGAAAGATTCAGACGATCGGAGATCTTGTTTTGTTTGCTGAAAACATGCATATGATTTTACTAGACTCTAATACGCAGCCATGCTATCGGACGGCCAATATGTGGCTATCGTGCTATATGCGGTATGTGATTTCATGCGTCCGAGCTACAGTGGGCCACATAACGCAAAGGACCAAAATTCGCCACCTGGTCATCTATGAACAATGCAAAGTAGAAAATGCTCAAGTTCTGGAGTGACTCAACTGATATTTTTTGAACGAGGATCCTTTATGGTTCATCTTTGTGAGGATCCTAAAAATTCTTAAATTGTGTTCGTTCATTGTGCATTGTGCGGTCAGTTATTGTCAGGTACTATTCATATTTAATTTTAAATAAAAGTATTTAAAATTTCTGATGACACGATGTACGATGAACATATACAATATGAGGATCCCCGGGATCCTCACAATAAGGATTCGAAGTGGATCCTCATTCATTTTTTTCAGTACATTGTAGGCAACATTTGAATTAGTGTAGTTTGGCCTAATTTTTATCTTAATCCTTTTAATTTGACACTAATAAGTAGTTGGCTAACATGTGTGATCGAGTCCTTTGTTGGTTATTTAGTGAAAGTTAGTCGGAATCACCAACGGAGTCACGATAGTGTTGGTCTATGCAATTTCACATACTCAAATATAAAGTTATTCATGAGCATGTTAATATTGGAGCACGATGTTTGATGAAATACCTCAAAGAAGTAATAAAGGACAACTAGGTAAGTTGGGCCCAAATGCTTCATTTTGACCTTGTAAAAATACCTTAAAAAGGGAAGTCTAGTACATACTAAACCAAGTCACAACTTACATAGTACTAGTATATCGCTATGTGGTGTTTCGTGCCAATAAAATAAAGAAATTTAAAAATAAAATTTACACATCTCTATTCATGACACAAAATATCATCGTGGTGATGTACTCGTACATGCTGTATAAATTCTTCTTTAGTATTTTATCTAACTTCAATGGAAAACTTTATTGAGGGGGACGTTAGTAACTAAGGTTCTCCAACTCCAAGAGCATTATTATGGGAAGAAATTGTAATATCGCCAAATACGTTTATCAACTCTTCCACGAATTATCTCATAATGTCACTTTTAGAGAGTTACATGAGATGGTGTTCCAAATCTGTCACTGATGTGTTTTATTTTATTTTTTTTGTCCATAAATTGTCTCATAATTAATTCGAGATACTACCACTTTAACGTTCATGTTTCATGTAAGTCATTCTTCCTTTAACAATGTTGACGATCGCCACCAAGGTCAAGGGAGGACCAAGTCATGTGCAACAATATGTTGGTTTGATTAAACACATTGATTATTCATTACGACAATAATTAGGCATAAAATACAGTAAAATTTCTCTAAAATTATACCGTTCGGACCAAACTAATTTTATAATTTTAGGGAGGTTATTAGTTAATGAAGTTCTAGTTATAAATCATTATTTATTGACTTATATATCCTTAATGAATGTTTTATTTTCTAAATAGGATTCCCTGAGCACCAAGTTTTTTTTTGAATTTTTTTTTTCTTTTCATATCTTCATATTCATTGACAATTTTAATTATGTTGAAACGTGTTTCCTTGAGACAAAACCAAGAAAAATAACTTATTACAATATAAAACTTATTTCAATATAATAACTAGTTACAAGTTGGAATCGAAATTTGAAGTTGGAATCGAAATTTTTTATG
>JAOTRO020002242.1:0-16211 GCA_028566515.2 Pyracantha coccinea | reverse complement strand
CAAGATAAGATTATTTGGGAACTCGCTAGTGGGCTTGGCGTCTTAATGGTATTCTTTGTTACCCCCAATTCCATTGCTAACTGAGGGCAAATGGAGATGGCTTTCCACGAGCAGTTTTACAGGATAGAGCCAGAGATGACCATCAACTATCTAATTGAGGTGAAGCAATACGAGCATGAATCTACTGAGGACTTCATCATCAGATTCAGAAGGACAAGGATGAGATGCCAGTTCTCTATCAACAACATACAGCTCATCGCTATTGCTCAAAAGGCCTTAAGGCTACCCCTGAGGAAGAAATTCTACGATGTGCAGTTCAACGAATTGCAAAAATTAGTGATTGCTGCCACTAAGTATGAAAAGTTGTTGCTGGAAGAACAGCAACTAAAACACTCATCTAAAACACCACATTTCTACAAGAGTAAGGCATCCATTCACCGATTGGAGTTCGAGGGGGAGCCAGAGGAAAGCGATGGTTGTAGGGGAGAATACATAGACATGCGTGCGGCAGAGATGACAACCCCTTTAAACCATTAATGGTAAAAGGATTGGTCCAACCAATCAAAGATCAAAAAGTGGTGATGAACGATGGCAGATTTGTTCCCATGAAGCCCCCAAAGCCCCAAAGCTTTTCCTTTGACCTAACCAAGGATGCAGAAATTTACGAAGAGTTAGTGCCGGCAAGAGTGATTATGCCCGACAATACAAAAAAGCTACCCAAACCTGAGGAATTAAGAGGAAAAAAGTATTGCAAGCTGCACTACACCTTCAACCACTCCATCACCAATTGTGTCTAGTTTAGAGACTGGATAAAAGATCTCATCATAAAAAAAAAAAGTAGTTGTTGGAGAAACCCCAGGCCACCATGATGATCGACACAAATTCCTTCCCAACAATCCCAATAAATATGATCAACTTAAACTGGGCCAAGAACGGGAAAAGGAAAACCACCTGGGAAGTGGAAACATGATGAAGGGTCCTCAAAAGAAGCTTTTAAATTGCCCAAAGAATCCAAAACAATCATGGTAAAAGAAGTAGTTTTGTATATTCAGTGTAAAGGTAGGGGACCACCCTTAGTCATAAGCTGAACAAGAAATAAGAAAAGAGTCCAAATAAAAAATGTTATTACAGAAGCCATCTTAGTCTAATAAATTTACATCTTCGGCTAGGGCAACTATTCTAGAGAAATAAGTCTGCATAGTGGTGAAGATGCAGCCTGGCTCTCCCAGATACATGTGGCTATTTGCCAGTTGGCTTTTGGAGTCATCAACCTCTTGTGAGATCCTTTCCATTTCTGCAACCTTTTGGGAGAGATGATCAATGAGGGTCACCTTTTTAGCTTTAAAAAGGGACAATTGTTCTTCCAGGAGGCGAATCTCGGAATCAACCACTGTAATTCTGTCCTCCATCACTGATCTCTCCTCCACCAACTGCCGAATAGCGATCGAACTTTTCACATGTCGTTCCTGGAAGCATTCATTAAGAGCCTTCTACCGAATAACTGATCTCTCAGCGCTCGCAAGTTCTTAAAAAAGTTGAGAAAAGATTGATATTGGGCCTTGGATAACAACTGAGCTCGATAGAATTCAGTAAGAGCCTTTTCCACATCACAGAGGATATTGAGGTTGAATGACACCGTGATTTCATTCTTCACCCAATCTTTGAAAATCTTACGTGCATGCTGAAAAGAAGGAAGTTTAGAAGGTGTTGAAGGAGATGATTGCAGTTTGCTTTTGATCTGCCTGAACTTCTTCACCGGATCGGGCAAGGATGATGTGGAAGAAGCTAATGGCGTGCCCATCATGCCTTCAACTATGACGGAATGGGTAGTTTCAGTTGGGAGAGCAGGAAGGATAACAGGAGCAGGAACAGAGGTGGCAGTCACAAAAGTTTTGGCTCGCTTCCCTTTAGACTCGGGGATAGATATTCTCGTGGTATCACTGGTTAAAGCAGGGCGAACAAGATCCCTCTTGCGTATTGTGCGCGGTGAAGAGGTGCCCGAACCTTCCCAGAGCTCTGTTGCAACCAAGACAGATTGATTGAGAAAATGGTTGAGCAGGTCTAAAAAGGGGCAAGATGAAACCCACCTTAGCTAAGCCTGGAACCTTAGGAGAAGGGGGATGGGGAGTCACTTCTCTTGATAACTGAGGGGGACTGCCATGGCTTACCAAGGGAGAAGGGATAGTACTTGAGCCTTCGACAAAAGCCTACAATAAGGATACAAGTCAGAAACTAATTCATCAAATTACTTTCAAAGAAACAAATGGTTTGACGGGTAATATACTTGAGAATGAGCCTGAGGTTGAGAGACGGACGTGTTAGAAGCTTCAGATACATCAAGAGAAGCTGCCCGAGAAGTTTGTGGATTGCCCACCTCTAAAACCACTGGAATTTTAGGAACTATGGGCTCCCCAAAAATAGAAGTTGTTGTCTGCTAAAGGTTTGGTGCTAAGAAAGGCTGAAAAGAAACATTTTTTCAAAAAAAAAAGGAAGTAAGGATCTTAATACAAAGCAATTAAAAACAAAGCGCTTACCGGGGGACTATCATCCTCTATGAAGAGCAGCATATTCCCAGTCGTACAATCAAACTGAGAAATGGGAGTTACCTCCAGAGGAACAGATTTTGCACGAGAGGAAGAAGCTTGCTTTGGTCAAGGCGCAAGGGATGAAGCTTCAGGCAAAGAAACTATTTCTGCCCGAACCTCCTAGAGAGTAGAAACAGATAGTGAGTTACCTTGTTAACAAAAAGAAAAAAAAACTTGAAAGGAATGACACGCTATACCTCCAATTCTTTAAAAGTAACACCTTGATGCTCTTTAGGCTCTCGTTGCATTTGTACATCTAGTAACTTATCCTCTGAAGCGAGTGAAGACTTCTTGGATGCCAGGGGTCCTGATAGAGCAAGAAGAAATAATTTGTCAAAACATGAAAGAAAATATAAGTGGAGGATCAAGGCAAGGAGTAATTACTAGAAGCTTTTTGTTTCTGGCTGCCCGCTGCGAAAGCAACCATAGTAGAAGTCTTACACACGAGGGCAGCTTTTGAAGACTTGGAGGTTTAAGCCCTTGTACTTCTCCTGGTTGGAGTTGCCCGCTTAGGGATAGGTTATTTTCCAAGCTCAAGATCAGAAGTTTCCACCATGTTCACCCCTGCCCTCCTAGGCGCACGAACGTTTGCTGCATGATATCCTCCAGACTTTAAATCTCCAAATAACTCAGAAATGTCCCCTCCATCGCCAGCCTCTTGCCTTTGAGCCTCAGTAGCATCATTCTGAAGAATTAGGATGTCGGAGGATTCTTCTTCTGACCCAATATTTGCCATTTCTGTTGCTGCTTGGGTTGCGAACAAAGGATAAAGGGATTAACAAAAAAAAAAAGGAGCAGAATTGTAAGACTATCAGAAAGTATAGGTCAGAAGAATAGGAAATACCAATAAGAAGAAGCTGGTTCTTTTGAGAGATCATCTCTTTCCAATTCTCAAGCTCGCCTGAGCCGGGATATGACCTAAGGGAGAGATGGTTAAAGATGCGCTCATGAGCATCCCGCAGGTCTCCTCCATACTTTCTAGTCCACTTTGCCTCCCACCAAGTAGAGAATGTCAAAGAACATTCGAAATTCAGGGCCAAGGGCTTTCGGACAACCTGGTTCATAATTTTAAGACTATGACGGGCAGCTCGGAAAGTGACTTCGTCAGGAGGATGGAGACAGTAAGAAGTACCACATTAAACAGAATCAAAAAAGGGGATTGGGATGGCTTGCCTAAAGCCTAATTGTTTGCTGCAAAAGTTTGGGTGATAAACCTCTAGCCCACGTTCATATCGATCGATGCGGACTCCCCAAACTAGGTCCCGTGGCTGGATATAACTGATGAGTTTTTCTCTACAAGAGGGGGTAGCATCCTCCCCAAAAGCATCTTGGAAGGATTGGTCAGGAAACCAAGGATATCTCCTAAGGGCAGATGCTCCCCACTCTAAGTCTGCCTGAGTCGTACAGACTCTGAAGAAATAAAAACAAGCAAAGGTAGAATGGTCAGTAGGGGGAGCTTCAACCAAGATTCGGGCAGAGGCCACACCTTTAGAAAATTCCAAGTTAGCTGCCCGAAATTCAGGAAAATACCATTGTAACAATAACTGAATCATCCAGATGGGCCCATTAAGATTGGTTTCAAAAGGTTCACCTCGTGTCATCTCAAACAGGAGTAATAGAAATGAGAAAGAAAGAAGGGGCCTGTGGTGACGTCGTCAAAATTATGAAGGGCTTCTACTAATGGGATCCATTCGACTTTCATCCCCTTGGATTTGTTGGGGAAAGCAAGCTTGTTGAGCCAATACAGAAGAAAATACATATGTTCTTGGTCTAAGTTAACATTTGAAGAACCTGCACCAAAATTATTCTTCACAAAGGGGTTGAAACCCTTGAAGGACGTTCCATAACTCTTAAAAGTGGCTGAGTTATATTCTAAGCGAGGAAGAGAAGCTGAAGTGCCCGAACTAGTGCGTGAACCCTCCGCAGTCGAATGAGAAGAATAGACCCAGTCATGAGTCACATCTCAGAGAAATACTTTACTCTCTTAGAGAAACTAACTTGGGCGACGGTCTTAGCCCAACGGAATGACCAAAATCATGGATGGTGCACAATCTCAGGGACCATGTCTCTTGATTTTAAATCTCAGGGACCATTTCTATTGATCATGCAAATCTCAGGGACCATTTTGTATAATTAGTCTAACTTATTTAAATCTAACATTAGTCGATCTAATTGATTTAGGATAACGCTACAAGTGGGATTTGATAAACAAGATTGGTGATGATCATGACCAAGTAGCAATCATGATGCTGCACACATTCCAAGTGGTGCACGTGGGTTTGAAGATAAAAGGATTGGATTCATGCATGTACGTAGGGAATTAGAAGACCATTTTCCATGCAATTCATGCGTGTAGAATCATAGATGATCTGGTGAATGGGTGATAAGATATGGCATGTGGTGCCTATGAATTTGAAGTTGGCTACAATTCTAAATATGAGTCTTATTAGGAGACTAGTGTATCTGGTCTGAATACGAGGAAAATGCAGTTGCCAATTATTCTAGGATATCAAGATGACGACAAAGGTTTCTGTGATAGCTATCTCAAAGGAGTGTTCTGCTTTGGGTTGGAATTGAATGGGTTAGCAAGTAAATACTTCGTCCCTATAAATACAGAGGCAGTGGCAACGGGAAAACCCCCTCCAATTCAACCACAAACTGCCTTGCGCAAACTCTCGCTCTACTCGAAACATCTCAATAATCTTGAGATTTTTATTTTTTTTCCTACCGACACATCTTCAGTTTGGATAAACAGCACTAGAGCTGTAGAATCAGCCGATCAAGGAGCACATTCAGTGTGGATAAACAGCACTGCTTCTCGGCCGACTGATTACCTATCTAGGTCTTGGTCGAGAAGGATTTTCGAGTCCTTGTTGGTAGAGGTCATCTCATCAGCTTTCTCGGCAAAGTGAGGTGTTACCAGCTTACTACATTCGGCACATTGAAAGTCGAATCTGATATTGAACTTCGTAAAACTAGCAACCTTGTCTTTAGGCTCTAGAACCCGAAGGCCGAGACGTGTTCCTTCCTCGACCGAAGTCGCCAGATCAAGAAGTCAGCAGTGCGCCCAACGCCACATCAACATATTTTAGTACCCGGTCTGCGCCATGTAGGTTTGGTAGTTTTTAGGGTCAATAGGATTTTATGGTTTAAAAAAAACCACCAAGAAATATTATACTTTGGTGGTTTTTCAAGAGTCAAAGGTTTATACTTTGATGTGTCATTTTGGATTTTATGTATATGGGTTTGATTTTTATGTATGAAATATTATTTCTTCATTCTAGATATGTACATCTTTAGTTGTTCAAGAGTTGGGAATGTGTTTCAAGAGTTAAAAAAGTTATGTATGCAAAAGAGTTGGATGCATGAATGAAGATTAAGTTTGTGAACAAAATGTTGAGGCTTATTATATTTTTTATACTATATTGGTTTGGGCCATTTTGGTTGAGGGTGTTGTTTGTGGCTTGTTTGGGTACACACACTTATAAGCTTGAAAGCCTAGACCTCACCACCTTTGTTTTTGGTTTGAAAAAGCACCAAGTTCAAATTTTGAAATTGTTTTCATAGCTTTGTTCTTGCAGTTGATAATGTTCTTGTTGCATTCTTCATTTTTTTTTTATTATGGGTGTTAGTGTTTTTTAAGAATCACACCATCCTAAGTAAACTAGGGAGTCTCACCCACATAAGACAAAATAGAAAAAAAGGTGATGAGGATATTTCTTTTTGAATAAAATGGATGTTTGGCTTTCTCTTTTCTCTCACTACCCTAGAACCAGCCATTCTCTTTGAAGAGCCCCATGTGAATGGAGTAGGATTCTCTTCCCTCTTTTTTTTCCCTCCCTTTCTCTCCCCTCTTTTTTTTCCCTCCCCTTCTCTCCCCTCCTATTTGAACGGTCACAGTTAAGCCACATCAACATCTTATATTAATTTTTTATAGCAAGAGAAAGACAAAATAAGAGAATGTGAGAGGAAGGGATGGAAGGGAATGTAAAGACAAGGGGAGAGAATCCTAGTCCCATGTGAATTCTTTTGCAATTTTAAAAAGCATAATGTTTAGTATTTGAGGTTTGACCCATGACTTTTCAATTTTTTCATTTTAGCCCCACCTCACCAGAGAACAAAATATTTGATATTTTATTTTATTTGTAGTTTAAACTCATCTTATAATCAGACCCATATGTACTAGATTCAATTGTTTATGTTGCATCCATTTCAATGATTTAATTTGATTAAGTAGTTAGAAGATGGTTAATTATGGACTTGTGCCTTAAATGATAATTAAGCTATGGGATTGAGTACTAATTCAAAGAGTTTGAACCATGGGAATGTGTTTTAATTATCAATTCAATTTGGACCACAACACGTTAAATGTTAATCTCTCTCTCTCTCTCTCTCTCTCTCTCTCTCTCTCTCTGTGTGCATATGTAATTTGTAAAGTACAAGTCGGTTTGTAATTCTTATTACTTCTCTAACCATTTCAACTAGTTGATTTCCTTTAGTGCTAGTCTAGAGTTTTTTATACTACAGGTAAGAAGGAATATTAAATTGAGGGGTCATGAGATTAAGATTTGTTAGGTAAAACGCCCTAGTTAGCAATGAATGATTTCATTTCCAATGGCTCAATGAAAAATGTTTAATTAAATTGACTGAAAACGCGTAATTAAAAAAGATACTACTGTTAACACTCAAAATTTGGAGTTTAAGCGTAGATGGGACCAGATGGACACTCACAGGTTATAAGCTTAACAAACAAAGATCTTAAACCCTTAGGGTGCATTTGTTGCACCTCCTTAAAAGGGACTGGCTTGGACTATCTTAAGCAAGACTATAATCCCATGTTTGGTAGGTTGTTGGACTAACATAAATGGGACTCGCCTTGACTACGAGTCCCGCCGCACTTCACTAAATTCGTTTATCTAATCCCAAGCTTTTGCTTGGTATTAACAGGGACTAGAAAGGAAATGAGGCCTACGTCCAATTCCCAATTTTCGCTTGCTAAACTCAGACACCCAGTCACTATGCGCTCCACCTTCTTCTTCTCCGGTGCCGTCATCATAGCCAGTTCGATTGATTTGGCGATGTGGGTTTAATTTTGAGCACCGACCGTGGTGTCCTCTTCGAGGCCTCAAGCGCTCTACTAGGAAGATGCACTTGCAAGTTTGTCACTTTCTTCTGCAAGATCGATTGACGTCGATTTGCAAAAATTGAATGAAACGAATTTGTACATCCAACGAAGCCTCTGTAAATTGAAAAAAAAAGGGATTTTCCTATGTTTGATTTGAAGAGAATGAAATTAAAAGAAGAGAAGGCTTGAATTGAAGAGAAAGAAAATGAAATGAAGAGAAAGTATGGGTTTGATTTTTCTGAGTTTGATTTTTAATGGGAATGGGAGCAATCTAGCATGCAAAGAACAGGAAGCAGATGAAAGAACGAAGTAGAGAGACAGGGGAGAAAGTCAGTCAAATTACAAAAGCGTGTATAATAATAACAAATTATTAAAAAATGATAGAAAAATATTTGATCTGCAAAAATAATTGAGTCTGATACTGCACCAAACGCTTCATTATCTTTATACTACTTTGTCCATGCTAAGTCAATCCAGCTTAGTCCTTGAAGTTAGTCTAGTCTGAGATAGTCTGATACAACAAACGCACCCTTCACGACTCGGCGAAATCCTTTTGTATGGAAATGATGTTTTTTTTATAGTGTATTTATTGTAGTTCCGCATGTGGGAAGTTGGATTTCTTAAAACTGAAATTCTTTTACCACCTCATATATTACATAATTATTGGGTTTTTTTTTTAATAATTTCTCTTGTCATATAGTTGATTGATATGTTACATGGCGAGAACATCTCTCAAATGTTTTGTTATTTCCGATTTTTTTTTTTTTTTTTGGTGATGCAATACGTTATTTTTATTTTCAAAGTTAAATTTGCTATGCGAAGAACTATATATATACATCTGATCCATAATACACATGAATTATTCTGTCAATAACAATTTCACTTTTTTAGAATAAATGTTCATCGATCAAAAATGGATTGTAGAAAGTAAAATAATGGAGCAAAGGGATAGAGAGAAATCAAATTCAGGTACATAGAAGACCAAGGGGCACTTGCAACCAATATGAAATGTGTTCTCTAATTCCATTATTCTTTACCACTCGTTACTAGTTATCTTTCAAAAATTTACACACCAGAGAATCGGTGGAGTCCTGTAATTCATCAGTCCTAATTGATCTATAACTATCACCTTCATTAGAATTTTTAATAAAAGACAAAATCTTCACTTCCACAGTCACCTCCACCCTCGCAAACACCGTTCAGGCAAGGCACAGTAGGTGTGGTGCAGCTTGATGTTCCTTTTGCATTCAGACAATAAGCAGAAACCTCACTTCCATAGTCCCATGATGAAATGTTAATCTTGTTCATTGAAATGTTGGTGCAATTTGTACTTGCACACTTTAATGTGATAGCAACCTTCCTAGCACTAGTTCCCCTCACACCAAAATATGTAACATTGCTCACTGACACTGCCTTTGTCTGCAACATTAATTAATTAATTAATTAATTGCACAAAATAATTAGAAACTTTTTTTATAACAGTCAATATGTTATCAAAACTCATGTATATCTTTACCGAATTTTGGCAATCGTGTCGACCATTGCAGTAAAACTGGTCAATGATGATCGGATTTTTAGCTTGCCTAAGATGGATGTGTTGGAAATGGATGTTCCTGGCGTACCCTGAACCTCCCTGATAAACAACAATGTTTATGAGATGCTTAAATTAAAGTTATTGATCAAGTAACTGATAGTTCCTGTTTAATGTGTGGTCTAGGTTCATTGTAGCTAACGAACACTACTCGTTAATTATAAAGTTTAGCCCAAAATATAATTGAAAATACTGTTGTCCCTAAACGCTACCTGCCAGGTCTTGATCCAATACATGGACTCTGTGAAGGTACAATTTCCCACGAACACTTCTTCAACTGTTTCATGCGCTCCTTGTGCTCCAAGGCTTCCCACGCTACAAGATCAAACAGAGTTCTAATTCATTTCATAATATATTCTATCATATATATATGTTTTTACACCATCTCTTGTCTTGTGGATAGAGAGAGCAAAATCGAATTTGAATTTGGTAATCTAAAGAAACTCGTGTGAAAACACTTGCTCCAAGGCCCTTTTTTTCTTTCTTTTTTATGTGAGAGGCACACATTGTATCTGTTTCATGTAAGTTTCTCTTTTATGCAGGTTCTATATCAACAAAAGAGAAAATAGGTTATTGACAAACCTTATACCATGCCCTGGGCCACACATAATCCCTGTAATATTGATCTTGGAACAATTTACCTTGATAGCAATGCAGTCATCCCCTAAAATCAATAAAAAGTAAAATCATTATTTTTATTAATACGAACAGAACCACGTATTAAGTAACAGATATTGAGATTACCAGTTGCAATGGTACTTTCATGGATGCTCACATTTTTTGAGCTTGAGAGATCAATTCCATCAGTGTTAGGGCTCGATTCAGGTGCAGTTATATTGAGATGAGTGAGAGTTACGTTCTCACTGTTACTGATACAAATATGGCTTCTTGGGCTATTAACATGAGTAAGTCCCCCAAGATGAAGATTAGAGCAGTTGCTGAGGCGTAAAGCCTGCAATAGAATCACACGTAACTAATTAGACACTTCTTTTATTAGGATTGTTTTTAGTTGAAAAAAGGAGCTAAAAAATTTCTATTAGGATTTCTCTTATAACTAATTAGCCACTTCTTACCTAAATTTCTATTATGAATTAAAAGTGAGAAGTGATTTTTTTTTTATCCCTCTGTACATATCTTTATCTTTTAATCCTGTTTCTTGATTCTCTTTTAATTTATTGAATTCAAATGTTAAATATAACGAAAGTACAGAGTGTGAAAATAAGTGTTTAGAAATCACTTAATCAATTTCGACAATATTAAGAAGAGTGGTCTTACCGTAGGACTGTAGCAGTTTCCTTTACCCTGAAAATCGAGAGATTGGTATCTGATTATTTCCTGGACATAAATTAAAGTATGGTTACCATATAGAATGAGAAATGTGTACTTTGTGTTTGTCATGATGTAATTTGGATAAGGTTAATATGCATATAGAATGAGAAATGTGTACTTTGTGTTTGTGGTGTTCCTTTGGTTTATGCCACCAATTTTCACCCTGGCCGTCGATCTTTCCCGATCCATTGATCATGAGGTTGTCCACGTTAGAAAATAACAGCCAGCTATTTCCAACACAACCAGTCCATCCACTTATATACGCAGGAGCAATGATAGTTCCAAAAAACTGCATCCAGCATAATTAAGTTTCAATTGATCAATTTGAATACTGAATAAAACTGTAAATAATCGATCCAAAATTTGTTAGAATGTGAGCATGATGGTGGGAGTTAGAACTGGTCATAATGCTTTAAATGAATCCTGATACTTAGCATTCATCGTTTGATTAGAATTATGTATCAGTTTCATACACTGATTTTAATAGAAAATCACTAGGATTGTTTCAATATAAATAGTGGTCAGCGCTTTCATAGAATAGGCAGCTCATAATTAATGGACGTAGACTATTTTAAGTCAAGCATATTGTTGTGCAAGAGAGGAGAAACTTACTCTTGAAGTCAACAGATTATTCTTACATGCGGTATTAGAGCCTTAGTTAAAAAACTCTCATGATTTTCCATTATTGATTATTCTTACAAAAATATAGTCCAATTTTTTATTTACTTTTTATAATACCAGTGATATTCTACACTACAAGAAGAAGGATTCGAATTTGAGTATATCAATGGAACATATGAAACATCAACGTATACTGGTTAGAAGCTCTCAAAAAAAGCTTTTTTTATTTATTTCAACCATAACTAACTACCAAAAACGTTTTCTGCTATCTGAAAACTACTTTCACATTTTCAAAATGCTCCAATTAACAAATTAATTAGTACCTTAATTTGAACTGATTTCGACTTGCAGGGGCCCTGGAAATGCACAGGTTTCAGTTTAAATGTCTTTCCGCAAGGTATTTCAAGCATTGGCAGACCATAATAACTTCCTTCAGCTTCACACAACTCCTTCCATGCTTTTAAAAAGGCCTTTCATTGCACAAGATATATATATATAACAATCTTAGAAAGCAACTTTGAGGATTTAAGAATTAAAACGTAATTAACTAATTACAGGAAAAAAAACTGCAGACACAAAGTTGAAGGCATGCAGATATATATTACTTCGGAATCATCGTGCTGGCCATCTGCAAGGGCGCCATAGTCAAGCACGTTAAAAATATTACTTCGGGTTTCATCCACAGCGCCAAACTGGTGCGCAGTAGTTCCTGCATGTAATATATATGTAGTAGTTATACTAACTTAGAGAATAATAATATATGCCTGATTTATTAACATTTCGTGTGAGCAAATTTTCGGAGTACTCCAAATACGATTATGTGGCGTTATTATTTCACTCAAATTATAACATGCGTATTTGTTTTCTATTAATATACACTAGAAGTGAGACATCAGACACGTGAAATCTTATAACACATATTATGTGTGCCATATACCGATAATTTTTTTTTTATTCTATGCATGTATGTATGTATATAAATACATATTCCCAAATATAGTCGTAGTACTAGCTAGTAAAAACTAATTTACAGATAATAGGATTGCAAGATGAAAAAGGAGGTAGAAATTCTTGTATATGGATACCATTTTGAATATAACATCCACTGAAGAAATGGCTTTGTCAAAAGTTTTAGGCATGGTTTACATCAACTTTGCCCGACTTCTATACAAAGGAACAGTATTGGAGCAAAGAATGCATCCTATTAACTCTCTTTCCTGTTATTCCAAAATACATATCTGCAGATGAGGAAAGTGTTTATTGCCATAGCTCATGGTGTCTGACTCGGTTCGATGGTTTCTAATTTATGAGAAAATGCTCCATACAGTCTCAAAATTGAGATCTCAATTCAGGGAACATTATGACTTGTGAAAAACATTTTTGGTTGCAACGGTTACACCTTCATGTATTATTATTAATTCACGTATTAAATATAGGCGGATAACAGTTATAATCTATTGACAAACAAGTATTGTGTATTTAGCATAAATAACTTAAAACTGTGTATTTAGCATAACTGATTTAAAGCTGTGTATTTAGCATAAGTGACTTAAAAACACTATATACCAGTGTGAAACTATACTACCGAAAAACTCCTCGCGTCTTGTGAGTTGCATCGTATTCGTCAATGCATCTTAGTGCCAGTGCATTGAAGAAGAGAGTAGCTTGTCAATCAATCCCCCAAACCTAAGTCCTGGTTCGACTTAAAAGCCATCATTTATACGTTTTAAGTTTCCGATTTGAGTCTGAAAAAAAACTGTCGGGTACATTGGAGATGTCCCAAATATTGCAGATGGGTGAGAACGTGATTATGACAGTCACTAGAACCAGTTAACTAGTGTGCTGGACTTCGTAATTTACCAAAATAGAAACGGGGACACTTCGGTCATTTTAAGTTTCTAACACGAACATTCTTATTTTTAATAAACTGTAACGAGAAACTCCTAGTACCGTTGGATTTAACAAAAAATCACATTTTTACATTAAAAAATCAATCTCGATACTATTCACTTTACCATTTATTTTGTCTTAAAACTCAAAGTTTTCAAACCATTTTCATTAATTTTCCTTAAATTAAATAAATTAAACAAATAGGATTCAACAAGAACGTAAAAAGTGCTTTTTATCCTTTCTCGAACAGAACTGTTACAAACAGTTGTTTCAACATTATCATTTCCCCAGTAGAAATGCATTTGGAATTCAGAAATCTTGCACCATCAGAAACCGATATAAAAATAAAAACAGAATAACGTCGAACAAAATCTTCATAGTAAAATCTCAATAATATTGGCACGAAATAATATTAAAGCAAATAACAGTTCTTTGTTGTCCCTCCTAGTGTCGCATCCTTTCCGTTTTAACCCGCACTGCAAGATAGCTGGTACTTAATACATAATACTGCAAATGAAGTCTAAAATTTCCAACTCTGCTAACATCTCAAACCAAGCCCTGCCGGGTAACAGGTTGTGGAGGACCGCAAATTTCTACACACCCATATTTAAAAACACTTATACATCAGTGTCGAGCTTCCACCGCATAAAACAAATCGTTCAAAATCAGTCTGATAAAAAAAACAGAACGGTTTGCAACACCCTCCACCACCAGTGCAAATGATGCCTTCGTACTGAGATGTAAGCTTCAATTAAGATGGCACTGCATACAAAGA
This sequence comes from Pyracantha coccinea, assembly GCA_028566515.2. Classification (NCBI taxonomy): domain Eukaryota; kingdom Viridiplantae; phylum Streptophyta; class Magnoliopsida; order Rosales; family Rosaceae; genus Pyracantha; species Pyracantha coccinea. Next base: position 2,295 of record JAOTRO020002242.1, on the reverse strand, counting down.
AGATAGTACATTAGGAACCTGTAAGAAGCACAGGAAGGGCTAGACGCGAGTAGTAAATTAGATTTATGGTCTGACTTGCAGTAAAGATTGACGTATCCAAACTGGTCTACTAAACGAGGAAGAAATAGCAGGACATTAATGGAAAGAGAAGGAAAATATCAAACATTTACTGCCATGTGGTTAAGTTGCTAACTGTTTTCATTAGAAAAATAAACCCTAATTCTTTTCCTAAATAAAACAGAATAAAAAAACATAAAAGTGGCGAGGTTAGTTATTTAGGGAAACCCCAAAAGATAGGTCTTTTGTTTTTTATTATCTCATTTTTCTGTTCAAGAATCAAAATAAAAAAAACTGGGGATGTTAATTGTTAAAAATAATTTTTACTGAAAAAAGGCAATTATCGGTGTTGTACGGTCATGATCCAAATCAAATCTGAGAAGATTGTTAAATGTGATACAGGTACTTCTGTTTCCTAATTCCAATCAGTTATTTTCCAACCTTTAGACCAAAAATAAAAAGTTGACTATAAAGCAAAACGCCACAAAAAAAAAATATCCAGCAAAGAAAACATACTGTATGTGGCAGTATCGATCTGTTCAGGAAGCTCCTTTATATCAACCTCAAACCTCTCCTGAACCTGCATTTGCATACCCAATAAGTTTAAAACAACATAAAAAATTACAATAAACAGAAGAGAACACACGTGGAAAACTAATTTCGTACATCATTTAGAACATCAGAGTCTGCTGCAGATGAAACAAACGTAATTGCAAGACCTTTGGTGCCAAACCTACCAGCTCTGCCAACCTGTCAGAATTTTGATGTGAAAGCAAGAAGTTAGATCCAAGATATATCACGAATGCATTAGCTCTTCATCGTCATGTTAATCGTCACGATACTACGACCATCCAAACATATCTTTTAAACAGGCATAATCTATACGATCTTATTCTATACTCAAAAATTATAATATAACACATAACATAGCAGAAACACCACTACATATGGAGATAAATTAGCTGCTAGCCATTCGCATACGAGATACAAAAGGTGTAATTGAACTGATAAATTAATTACATCTTAATCTATATTTATATGAACGGACTGCACTGCAGAAATGATCATCCATTTTGATCATCAAAATGTAATTTCAATATCAGGCCTCTCGTTTTCTTGCTGCTACAAGTAACCCCAAAAGAAAAACCCCAATCCTTTCTCAGTCTTCCCTTTTATGGAAAGGAACCGAAGGCATATAATTATGTAACACAATACCCCAAAAGAAAAGACAAACAGATACTAATCAAAAGACAATACATAAGCTAAAATTCAGTTAGATAATAAACTTATTTCAAACCAAGAAAATAATATCAACCTACCCTGTGTAAATAAGTGTCAGCAGAATCTGGCATGTCGTAGTTGATAACAATGTTAACACGTTCGATGTCGATTCCTCTACCGACTAAATCAGTTGCCACAAGAATCCTGTTCTGACCCTCCTTGAATCCTTTGTACCGCTTCAACCTACAAAAGAGATACAATTTAAGATTAAACGCTGAACCTCCCAAAATGGAAATAACTAGGCCAAAAAATGTTGACAGTTCAACAAGACACAAAGCAGGGGAGAGGTAGGAGCAGTGGAACACAAACACCAGAAGATACCCAGAGAGAGTAGCCTATAACATCAATTTAAAAGTATGAAAAAGCTAGAAAGCAGAAGAGTCATCAGGCATGCAACTTGAGGAAAAAAAAATATATAAAACACCGGGCAACCATATAGAGAGAAGAACAAAAATATAAAACACTGAAACATTTACTTTATACAAAACACAGTAGGAAAATAAAAAAATAAAAACACACACACACACACACACACACCTAGGCAAAGCTTGTTTGCTAATAATTTGCCTCAAATTTTATAGAACGGTTACAAAACTTTGATTTTAAGATGGCAAATGACATAAACTACTAGGATCAACTAAAGCAAAAGTAGGGTAATGAAACATCCAAAATCCAATATAAACAAAGTTTGTGACAAAATGGTGTCAGAGTAACAAAAACTACAAATTCCTAGTGGAATACAATATGAAATAAAAATATATCGGAATTAGTAACAAACCTTTCTTCTTGGTTCATTCCAGAATGGATGCATATAGAGGGGAAGTTACACTCTGAAAGTAACTTGTTCAGCTCAGCAGCTCTGCTAACGCTTTTGACAAAGATAACAACTTGATTGAAGTCCAATGCATCAAGGAGGTCATTCAACTTGCGGTTCTTCTCTGCCTCAGTTAACTTGAT
>JAOTRO020000707.1:0-16250 GCA_028566515.2 Pyracantha coccinea | reverse complement strand
GGGTATTTCTATTTAAAGCACTCTTCTCTTCTCCCTTTGTCCGATGTGGGACTGAGCGTTCCAACATTCCCCCGCACATGAGACCCCATTTATGGGTCAAACGTGAAATTCCACTCATCGGCAACCACGTGGAGCCATGTTGGGACTCACCCAATAGCGCGGGGTCATTGGGGACCCACCCAAACACGTGGCATCTTTGGCCTACATGGACAATCACGCGGGGCCAAAGGGGACCCACCCAATCACGTGGCAGTACGGGCCCGCCTCCTGGCTCTGATACTGTGTGGAATTTTTCAGGTCGATGGCCCGAGGGCTCATTCTAACAACACCGATACTGTCCCCACTTAACCACCTGCACAATCCTCAGGTGTGGGGTTTTATCACAAAAGGCCTCAATATTAGTTAGAGTGGGGTAATTCTATTTAAAGCACTTTCACTTGTGCCCTTTGGCCGATGTGGGATAATGGTATCTATGGCATATCAAAGAGCAATCCCAGATGGTTCCAAGCCATGTTTAACCCCATCCAAGATAACCAATTATGGCATCAACGTTTAGCTCACCCGTCTCCACCCATTTTGTCAACTTTATTTCCAAACTTAGGGAAGGATGTAATTTCATGTGAAACATGCCACTTGTCTAAGGCCACTAGATTACCTTTTAATTCTTCCTTGTCCAGGGCGAGTAAGTGTTTTGAACTAGTTCATTCAGATGTATAGGGACCAACTAGTAAATCTTTTGATGGTTATAAGTATTTTGTGATTTTTGTTGATGATTTCTCTCGAGTCACATGGTTGTATCTTCTAAAGTCTAAAAATGAAGTTATGGAAGTACTTAAGGACTTTCATAACCTTGTTAAAAACCATTTCTCCTCTCAAATTCAAACTTTGAGGTCTGACAATGGCACCGAATACACGTCCCATATCATGAAACAATATTTGAGCACTCATGGCATCATGCATCAAACAAGTTGTGTTGGCACACCTCAACAAAATGGCATTGCCGAACGAAAAAACCATGACTTACTTGAAAATACTAGAGCACTGATGCTACAAATGAATGTACCAAAGAGATTTTGGTCCCAAGGGGTTATGACAATTGCTCATATCATCAATAGACTACCTAGCTGAGTCTTGGAGTTCAAGTCTCCCCCAGAGGTCATGAAAGGAGATAAAATTGACCTTTCACATCTTAGAGTCTTTGGCTACATTTGTTTTGTACACATTCAACCTCATCACCGAGATAAATTGGATCCTAGATCCGTTAAATGCATTTTTCTTGGTTATTCATCTACACAAAAGGGATGTAAATGCTATAATCCACAACTGAGGAGATTGATTATGTCCAGAGATGTTCGATTCCACAAACTAACCCTTTTTTCAGCAAGTCATGTGAGATCACAAGTCAAGGGGATGATGTCTTGGAGGTGTTCCTACTACCAAGAATCGAACTCGATGCTTCACAAAAACAAGGTCCCAGCCATGTCAACATTGATGCATCTCTCATTGAAAATAGCAATGAAGGACCTCACCCCGATGGTTCACTGTATGAAGATGGTGACAATCAAGATGATCTTCACAATGTGGTCCAAGATGTGAATGAGTGTGAGACAACTCTTCCTGCCCCACGACGCAATCCAATGCGAGTTAGGCAACCTCCCACAAGACTTCAAGACTTTGTCACCTACAAACCCACACATCCCATCTCCAATTGTGTGTCGTACAAAAGAGTGACACAAGCCCATGCCGCATTCCTAAGCACCATTTCAAGTTACAGTGAGCCTCAGAATTTCCATGAGGCTAACAACCAAGGGGTGTGGAAGGAAGCAATGCAAGAAGAACTTAAAGCCCTAGATCAACACAAAACTTGGAGCATCACCATACTTCCAAAAGGCAAGAGAGCCGTGCGTTGTAAATGGATTTATAAGCTTAAATTCAATTCGGATGGATCGATTGAGAGGCATAAAGCAAGATTGATGGCTCGAGGATTCACTCAAACTTTCGAGGTGGATTACAAAGAAACGTTTGCACCTGTTGCAAAAATGAACTAAGTTAGGGTTCTACTGTCCGTGGCTGTAAACAAGGGGTGGTCCATGTACCAAATGGACGTGAAGAATGCATTCTTCCACAATGATCTCAAAGAAGAAGTCTATATGAAATTGCCACCAGGCCACCCTCAAAGCAATGAGCCGGATTTAGTGTGCAAATTGCACAAATCCATTTATGGACTGAAATAGTCTCCTCGAGCTTGGTATGTCAAGCTAAGCTCAGTTCTCACTAATGTTGGTTTCAAAAGAAGCAATGCCGACTCATCACTATTTGTTCGCACCGGAGCTGTGGGCAAATTGGTTGTGCTGATCTATGTCGATGACTTGATAATTATGGGTGATAATGCTGACGAGATCTTCAAACTCAAACAGTCACTCAGACAAAGGTTTGCAATTAAAGACCTTGGGCTATTGAAGTACTTCCTTGGTATAGAAATGGCAACCTCTCACAAAGGACTATTTCTTAATCAAAGGAAGTATGTCCTGGATTTACTTAAGGAAGCCAACATGAGCGATGCTAAACCGGCCATTACTCCTCTTGACAACAAGTTCAAACCTAGCTTGGAGGGCATGTCACTCACGGATATAAGCTATTATCAGAGACTGGTTGGCAAGTAGATCTACCTAACAATTACCAGACCTGACATCACATATTCTGTAAGTATTGTGAGCCAATTCATGCACTCCCCAACAATTGAGCATTTGAACCTTGTTAAAAGGATCTTACGCTACTTAAAAGGGTTTATGGGTCGTGGTATCATCATGAAAAAGAATGAAAACACACAAATTATGAGGTATTGCAATGCTGATTGGGCAGGAAACGCAATCGATCGTAAGTCCACCACTGGCTACTGTACATTTGTCTGTGGAAACTTGGTCACATGGAAGAGTACAAAGCAAACTGTTATCGCCAGATCAAGTGCCGAAGCTAAGTATCGTGCAATGGCTTCAACTGCGTGTGAGTTGATATGGCTCAAGGGTCTACTGTATGATTTAGGTGTACCTACAACTCTTCCTATGTCCTTGTTTTGTGACAATTAGGCAGCCATGCATATAGCATCAAACCCAGTGTTTCACGAGAGGACGAAACACATTGAAGTTGACTGTCATTACGTTCGGGAACAAGTTCAGTCGCAGGTGATTCAGACACATTATACAAGAAGCTTCGACCAACTGGCCAACATCTTGACCAAGCCCTTGGCTTCCCATCAGTTTCAACGGCTTCTGTCTAAGCTTGGATCCATAAACCTTCTGGATCCAGCTTGAGGGGGAGTATTGGAAGTTAGTCCAGTGGTTATTAGGGTTTCCTGAGTATTAGGATGGTTTACGGTAACATTGGACAATAAGGGGATTGTTCAACTACTCAAGTATGTTTCTTCTAGGTATTGATAGTTCCCTAGGTGGTTAATAGGCTGATTCTCTTGTGATTAGTATCTCTTTGTATAGGAGTCTTAATTGTCTTCTCCTCCTCAGTTGTCAACTCCTTAATTAAAAGGAGCTGCTGTTTGTCTTCCCTAAGCCACCAGTTGTGGCGTAAATCAAGGAGAGTCAATCTCTTTATATATGGCTGTACATTTGTAATGTTCTTATGAAGGAAATACAAAACAACCTTTGAAAATCAATAGTCTAGTAATGGTAAAATTGCTTAAAGTCATGATAATGAGGACATCATTTAAGGGAGTCTATTCCGGTGTGTAAGTGCAAAGTCATGAGTAGAGAGTTTGTGAAAATATTTCTCTGCTGGCTCTGGTGTGTAAGTGTCTACTATTGTGGTTTGATGGACGTCTTTGGAGTTATTTTAGTGTGATGTATGCTTGGTATGCATTTCTTTATGGCAGTAAGTGACAGCATGAAAATTTCAGCATTCAGTACAATTATACTATGCAATGCAATTAAAATTTCCTTAAATTGTTCTGCATTTTCATACTGTATATGTGTGCTCAGCTTAGTTTGAGATTAGAAAGGATAGTGTTAAAACACTTTTACTATGCTTATATGGTAGGGGATTATTGACCGGGTAAACGGTAATGAATTCTCGATTGTTTGGTTTCTTTTAGCTTCCCAATTTTCTTTATGGTAGTGTTTATGTACATGTTGGGTTGGTACTTGGAACCCCTCCCTTCATGCGTTGTTGCTTAACCAACTCATTCATGCGTTGCTGCGTAACCAACTGACGCTATGGTTAAGTAATAATGATGAGTAGATGACTCACAGTTTATGTTTTACTTGAACATGATAAAGGCACTTGAATCCTTTGTTGACCTATGCCTTCGTATATCCTCACTGCCTGGGGCCGGGGCCCCTAGTGTAATGGTTTTGCACAGGCAGACTAGTGCCAAGATTTTTCTTCTGTTGTCTTTTAAGATGAAGAAAATGGAAAACAAAATAGTTTATTTTTCTTTTGGTGGCATTTTTATCAGGAGTGCTAAAGTTCTATCATATGTTTTTGGTTAATTGATATTTTTCCCGCATACTTTTTGTACAAACTCTGTGCTACCATTTTGCTATTTTTAAAACTTTAGAGTATTTCGTTTATTTTGCAGCAGTTTTCAATTGATACATTTCATCTCATTAGTGCATGCTTCTTATTGATATTGTCTGTATCCAAGAGCTCCACCTTAATAATAGCACCAGTTTTCGATTGATACATTTCGTCTCATTAGTTAATATTAGCTGCTAGCTGCTAGCTGTAGTATGTGATGACTTTCCGTAGTTTTAGAAGTTACTGGTTGTTATTAAGTTATATTCAAGGTGGGAACCTTGTTCAGTGTGTTTGTTAAGACCTGTGTGAAAATGGAAACTACTAGAAAATCATTTAGGCTTCCAAGTACATTGCAAGGTACTTAAGAATGGGTCTTTTCCCGAACCAAACCAAACCCCAAAGCTCTGAAATTATGAATAATGATGGTAATAAGATCCTCCATACATATTTATAATGCAATTATGTTTATATACAAATTGATGCGTATTATTGGTATACATTTTGATATAACCAAATTCTCCTTTTTCTTCATTTAGTTATTTGTTTGTTGAGTTGTTCTTGTTATGACTTCTTAGTCAATGATCAAAAGCATAGACTTGTATAGTTGTATGTAGATGTTTTGATTGGTATGTTTTCTGTACTTTTGAACATTGATAGCAGTTTTACTTGTTCAAACACCACCTAGTTGTTGGTCTTCAGAGGCTCTGTTGTTGGTCCAATGTTTATATGACCTTCTTTATAGAAAGTGTGATATCAACTACCATAAGTTGATATAAGCTTGCAAATAAATGCTTCTTCCACTAAGTTATTTAGGCATCAGTGTTTTGCTACACGAGGGAGAGGGTAGTATTACAAATTCAGTTATGAAAATAAACTCTTGAAATAAAAATATTTGTTCTTGTAAATAGTGTAGAGAAGATGTTACTTTAAATAATGATCTAATTAGCCTTTGTTTGCTGTTTCATTTACAAAATATGTGTGAGCATTGTGGATCTTTATGTGGGGCATGACATATATATGCTTTGAATTTTTTTTTGCTTCTAATTACGCAGATGTCGTAGCTTATTAGAAGTCTTAAGGTGGTGACGATTGCACCCCGTTCGATTCCCCCGCCTCCTACTTCAGCAGCCACTACTCCAATAGAAATGGATCCCAGACCAGTTAATCAGGTTTATCAGGTTGATTCGGTTGGTCCCCAGGTCTCTTAGGCTCTGGCGCCATCAACCTCTTTAGTGACGCTACCTGTTAGCACCAGCGGTGGTCACCGCTGCCCCCGTAAGCCCTGCACGACATTGGCATCCACCACTGATGCCTCAGGGTCACGACAAGGTAAATTTAAATAACTCCCTTTATTGCCTTGTGAATTTAGTTATTCATATATTAAGTGCAATCAAAATTTTTACATACTGCAATTGTGTGTTAGGTCCAAATTTGGCTTATTCAACTGTTGTGATTGTTGTTGGATATCATATGTTATTCATTACAATGTCCAGGGTTTGGGAATTGTTATAACTTTAGGGGAGGTTCTGTCGAAATTTCGGTATGTTATTCATTACAATATATGATGGATGGTCCGAATAACGGGATCCCTAGGATCCCCAAGAAAAGGATCCTCCTTTTCTACTTTCGGTCACCCCTTGCTAGCAGATGGGTGGTGGCTACCAATTTCAGAGACCTATCTTCTGAACCATAGAGGATGAATATCTTCATTAAGGCTCTAATTTAGAGAGCCCCATAAAGGGTAGAGCCCTTATTGGGGATGTCTAAAACTCCCATTAGATGTGCTCTAATGTGGTGACGAAATAGAACAATGAGTTGGCCTAGCAGCGCAAAAAAAATTAAAAAAACCCTCGAAAGGTCACAAATATTTGACAGCTGCGAGCAGAAAATTTAGCTCAATTGCATATTGTTTTTTTTTATTAGTACATCAATATTTTTACACTAAGGGGGGAGAAGTTCAGTAAACCCACACAATGGGCAGCCTAATTTGGTACCGAATTCACCATCCACGAGATTCAAACCTAAAGCCTCTCACTTTCAAGTGAAGAGGAATACCACCACACAATAGTACTGAGTGGTAGCTCAAATCCATATTGTTGAGCTAAAGAGTATATGCCGCAGGAAAGGATTGTGAGGGATAATCTGATTCCCTATACAATTTACATTCCATTAACTATGAAGGAATGAGAATCCTCTATATATAGATAAGCTAACTAGCTAGGGTTAGAAAGTTGGGAAATTAGAATGAGGACTACAAAGCGGCAGACCTTCCGCAGACAACCTTTTGACAATCATGACATGCCGGAGATGATGTTAACAGACGGTGTGGATCGAAAATCTCAGTTGCCAGAAGGGATTGTGCATCAAATCCTGTTTTGCATGCCTCTCGAAGACAAACTTTGCATGAGCGTCGTATCCAAGAAATGGAAGACTCTATTGAACTCAGTACCAGACTCTCATTAAAATATCCAAAACACAAATTCCTTCCGTGCTTTGTTGTATAATGGATCGATATGATCGTAAAAATGCCGTGGAGAAGCGGATACAGCTTACAGCATGGGTTGATAAATCAATGGGAGTACTATGCCATGAGCATGGCGATCATAAAAAAAGTATCATCGAATGCTTTAGGCAGAGAGGGATCTTGTCAAGATTTCAGGGATACGGACGAGCCATTCATGGCAACAAAGAGCAGGGGCAAGTCGTTGATGATTGAATAGAGTTGATGGCTGAAAACTATGTCAAGAAGCTAGACTTGAACTATAAGATCTATTCGCTCTCATGGTACCACTTTCCTCCTCCTACTCTTGTTGGTGCAGTGGTTGTGTTAAATTTATGTAGTTGTGTTTTGGAAATCCCAGTGCGCAAGAGGCTTAGCTGCCTTCAGGTGCTGAGGTTGTCAAATTCGATTTGAATGGGCAAGCCGCGGACCTCCTTTTAATCTGCCCTTCTCTTGAGACTTTAGACATCAAGTCATGCAGAAACATAAAACATCTTCAAATCATTTCCATCTTCAAGCTCAATAATGTTGTTCTTGGATTCCAAACCGAAGCTTATACATACACTATTAAAGCGATCAATCTTCAAACTCTTCATTTGAATGAAATTCCTAAATTTTTCGAAATGCCAATTCTCGGGGATGTAGTATATTGCAGAAATCTAAAGGAGTTGAGTTTATGCGATACATACCACACATTCATTACCAACCAAATTATTGAGACGCTTGTTTCCAAGTTTCCATATCTAAAGGAGCTGGCCCTGTCCGCCTCTTTTGATTCCACAAAGATTTTGAAAGTTTCTAGCATCTCCTCAGGAAATTATCGATAACATTACATGGGAATAATTGTGTGAAGGAGGTCAACAGAAATACTCCAAATCTTCTCGTTTACTCGTACAATTGCACACCTAACAATATCCCATCCACTCTTTCGTTGAATTCTACAAAGCTAAAATTAGCTAATCTTGAGTTAAATTTTAGCTTTGGTATGCTTCTTGGTCGATCATGGTTTCTTAAATTGAATTTAGGAGTTAAGCCTCACACAGAAATAAGTCCATATGTAAAACACAATTTTATTCTTGATAGCAGCTTATATTCATGTGTAGAGTGTAATTGTACCAAGAAGCTGCGAATAAAAATTGGCTTGTATTACATTGTGGTTTTACATTATTTTGCAGATGGGTTTCCTTCCAGATGATTTACGAAAAGCTCAAACAAATCCTCCATCGTCATTAGTTAAAGTTGCGCATTTGAGGGTGGCAGGCAATTCATCAGTGATGGTAGATTATATAGCTCTTATTGAAGGTTTGCTTTTCTGCTGTCATCCCCTCACCCTATCTGTGACAGCGTCCTGTCCACCTAATCTAAATTATATGATAAAGGTAAGTAGTTTTATAATTCCCAGTATCAATTGTTGATGTAATTAATGTGTTTGTACGGTAGATTACATAGTATAACTTCTAGACATAGCATGTGCTTCACAAATTCAAGTGCTTCCTAGATTAGCATGAGCATTTTCACAAAGCGTTTCTACGACCCAAAGTATTTTTAAATTTTGGGTAAACTACACAAAACTATCTCAATTATGGTCAAATCACAATCTCATACTACATGTTTTAAACATTGCAATATTATACCTCAATTTATGAATTCGTTGCAGTGTCAGATCTTCGTTAAATTCTCTGTTAATTTTACTGTTAAATAATGATGTGGCAAGAACGGGGCCCACTCTTTTTCCAACTAGAATAAAACAAATTAATAATTTATTATTAATTATATTTTATTATTAATAAATTATTATTATTTATTTAATAATAAAAGTAATATTAATAAATTATTAATTTTTATTTAATAATTAAAATTAATTAAAAATTCTCTTTTTCTCTCCTTTCTTCCCAAATGCCATCTCATCCCCTTACCCTTGTTCATGCTAGGATCGGCCAGAATTTGAATGACGCAATCCCAATTCATCACCCTTGTTCATCGCATTCCAAACTCCCATCACTCCCTCCTACTAGTACCAGCGCATCCCAAACTATTGGAACCAGTCATTAAACCCTAACATGTCATATCATATCACAAGTCTCCAAGTAATCATGGATGCTCAATGTCAACGTCCAACTTTCAACATTCAGCTTTCCAGCATTCTCTTCTCCTTGATTCAAGGCCTTAACTTACTGATTATTTCTTAGTCTTGGGTTTGAAGTAAATCACCTTAAATTTAGGAAAAGTATGTGTCCTAGGTTTTCCCGATCTCTAGGGTTTCATGTAAAGATAGTTGCTCATAACCATTTACTTTTTTTGCCTACATATACTGCCTTGTACATTAAGAACGTTTTCAGGAATAGAAATACTTTGAAACTGAAAAATCCACATGTAATCAGAGCAGTGTCATCCTTGACATGTCTCTGCCTGTTTTTTGTTTCCCATATTCCTTTCTTGAGCTTCTGCAATGGCTGAAGAAAGCTCAGTTAATCTTAAGGGAAAGCTCTCAGGAATCTCTTTCGAATTTTTTAGACGTTGAAGTCAATACCAACCAACGCCTATGCTTGGTGCTATTGAATGAGCTCAACTACCTTACGTGGTCTAGGACAGTTTCACTTGCTTTAGGAGAAAGGGAAAACTTAAGGTTCATTAATGGAAGTACTGAAACTCTAGATCCTTTTTCTTAGGCCTATGAAGCATGGCTGTGCAATGATCAATTTGTCATGTCTTTGCTGCTCAACACCATGGAGAAACATGTTGCTGAGATATTTAGTTGCTCTGAATCTTCACAAGATTTGTGGAAATCTGTGAAGGATATGTATGGAAACCAAAATAACTATGCTCAGGTATTCTAGTTGAAAAGAGATATTGCTTGCCTTCAGCAAGAAAAGAAGTCTTTTTTTCAACATCTTGGCAGTTTGAAAACTATATGGAATGAATTGGATGTGTACCTCCCTCACGCCACGGATCCTACTATCCTTCTCAAGAAAGATGAGGAGGATAAGATCTATCAACTGCTTGCAAGTCTCAACTCAGAATATGAGGATCTCAGGAGTCACATATTAATGAGCTTGGAGCTACCACCATTCAAGACTGTTTGTGCTACGGTGCAATGTGAAGAAGCCAGAAAAAGGGTGATGAATATGGAGTCTAATCTCAAGCTATCAGAGGCTCAAGGATGTGTTGCAAACCACATGAATCATGATTCCAAGGTGTACAAAGGAAAGAATCCACACCTAAAATGTAAGTATTGCAATGCCACTGATCACACAAAAGAGAGGTGTTGGGAGTTGTACCCTGAACTCAAGCCCAAGTTCAAAGACAACAGGATACTGGCTCCAAAATCCTCATTAGTGGCTCATTTCAAGGCTCAACATGTTGCCAACAATGCTACCAACTTTCTCACTCATGGCTTGGTGGACTTCACTGCCAACCCTTTGACCCGTATCAATGAGTTTGCAGCTTACTTGCAAACTAAACGTCATAGAGAAGCTGCACAAACATCAAAGGGTGAAGGGAACAACCACACCGCACTCCTTGGACAATTCGCATGATTTGTAGTTAACCATGATCATGTTTCACGAGACCTAGCCCTAGGTACCTTCAAAGCATTCCGAACTACACTACAAACTAGTGTTAATCATGGTTGTTAGATAATTGACTCGGGTGCCTCTGATCACATGAAAAATAAAGCCTCAAACTTACATGATTTTCAAGCCTTGTCAAAACCATCTCATGTGTAAGTTGCAAATGGAAAAAATGTCTCAGTCATGGGAAGAGGAAAACTAGGTTTAGTCTCAAACACCATAGAGTCTATAGCCTTACCATCTTTTCCATTTCAATTGATGTTTGAGGACAACTCACTAACACTCTCAATTGCCTAGCCATATTCTCACCCACAAATGTAATTTTCAGGATGCTCTCACCTAGAGGATGATCGGCGATGGATTTCATCAAAATGACCTTTATTATTTTTGCACGAAGCCTCTTTTTTCAAAAGCCTTTCAAGATCAATCAAGCTTTTCCAAGGATCAACAACTTTGGCACCAAAGGCTAGCCCATCCATTCGAAGTTGTTTTGCCAAAAATATTTCCCAAGTTTTGTCACCCATTGATTAAGTGTGATACTTGTCATTTCTCTAAGTTTTCTAGGTTACCTCTTGGAACCTCAATGTCTAGGTCTAGCATACCTTTTGAACTTGTTCACCCCGATGTAAAGGGTCTTACTATTGAATTAATGAAGGGTTACAAATATTTTGTCATATTTGTGGATGACTACACTCGTGTCACCTTTTGTTATCTCATGAAGGCTAAAAGTGAAGTTTCAACTATCTTTCAAGACTTTCATACACTTATGTCAAACTAATTCCATTCAATTATTAAAAAACTAAGATCTGATAACGATACTGAGTTTTTATCTAACACCATGGTTCAATACTTAAGTTCACAAGGAATTGTACATCAAACTAGTTGTGTGGGAACCCCACAACAAAATGGGATTGGTGAGCGAAAGAACCGAGACCTACTTGAAAAAACTCATGCACTAATGTTACATATAAATGTTCCAAAGAGGTGTGTACTATGCAATTTTGACAGCTACATACCTCATCAAGCTACTCCCAAGTCTTGTTTTAGGGTTCAAACCTCCTTATGAAACTCTAGAGAAGAAACCTATCAACTTGTCTCACCTGAAAGGTTTTGGTTGCTCATGTGTGTTTGTAGGGTATTCATGTACACAAGAGGGATATAAATGCTTCAAACCTCTCTCTAACAAGTGTATTTTCTCCAAAGATGTCTTTTTTGATGAAGGCGCCCCTTTCTTCCAACCAATAAGGCATGCTTTTTGTGAGGGGGAGTCTCTACATGATTTATTCCCATTACCTATGTGCACAGAGCAAGATGACGATGTTTCAGCAGTCCAGGACACTCAAGGTAATGAGGAAGTACACCAAGTATATATGATTTTAATGGTAAACTCACTTGTTTAGGAATAAAACAAATTCCTAATGAAAATGTAAAAAATAAAATAAAAAATTAGTTCTTAACCAAATAGGCCAAACTCATGGCCGCAATACAAATTCTCTAATATATGTTAATCTCCTTGATGGAAAATCTCATAAAGTTTTGGGTTTCGGCATGACCTATTGCTGAGAACGAATTCCTGCAGAAAATCATGCCTGCGCCAAAATGCATGCAGGATTGATCCACTACAGTGGCAGAAAAGCTTGAGGAGGTAAACCTAAGCGATGATCCCTATGTGCAAAAATTGATTTCTATCAATGTTTACTTAATTGTTGAAGAAAAGAAAGAACTAGTCAGCCTGCTAAAGGAGCTCAAAGACGTCTTTGCTAGAAGCTATGAAGAGATGCCAGGCCTTGACCCGAATTTAGTGTGTCACACGCTAAATACACGGTCTGGGATTTAGCCCATTGTGCAGTAAAGGATGAATTTCCACCCGCAAACAGAAGCTAAAATCAAAGTAGAAGTAGAAAACCTCATTGCAGCCGGATTTATCAAGCCTATGAAACACCCTCTTTGGCTGGCCAACATCGTCCTAGTAACGAAGAAGAACATTGTTCAAATTCGGATTTGCATTGATTACCAAGATCTCAATGCAGCATGCCTAATAGCAAGGTTCTAAAAGATGCTAGGCGTTACTCGTGTGCCGAGATGAGGCCTAGCGCCTAAGCGGATTAGACAGATTTAATTAAATCTATTATATTTCATGTAAATAAGTGTCTGTTTATAATTAAAATAGATATAATTTCATCATAAACTACAAAATAGAATGACATATGTATTATGAAGTATTGGAACATAATGAAAACATTGGGAACAAGCATATAATGTGTGTTCATTTAAGTATCCAACAAGTCTCTTACAATTTATTGAACAAAATAATATGCAAAATGAAAGTTATCTATTTTCTCTCTAAGTGAGTCGCAACGTAGGCAGGTCTGGCCAGGCTAGGCGAGAGCCTCAGTAGATCTAGGCGCTTTTTCTTAATTTTCAAACGCCTAGACATTAATTGAGGCAGTGGCCAGCCACCTAGCGCCTAGGCGGGGATTTTTATAACAGTGCCCAAAAGACGAATTTCCACTGCTCAGCATGGACATCATGATCGATTCAACCTCAGGACAAAGCCTGATGTCGTTCATGGATGGCTTCACTGGGTATAATCAAATCAAGATGTCTGCTAAACATGCTAAGAAGATGGCTTTCCGTATGCCGTTTGGAAACTTTTACTACACTGTCATGCTATTTAGACTCAAAAATGTCGTGTGCTACCTATCAGCGAGCAATGACGGCAGCCTTTCATGACATGATAGGAAATAAAGTGTAAGACTATGTGGACGATCTCATCGCGAAGTCCAAGACCAAGGAATGGCACTGGGAAATGCGCTTTTGGTGTTTCCTCAAGCAAGTTCCTGGGCTTCCTAGTGCATTAGCGTGGCATCGATGTAGATCCAGACAAGGTGCTTACCATTAGAGCCGTCATGCCCCAAACACATGCAAAAGAGCTGAAAATTTTGATAGGGAAGTTGTCTTACATTTGACGCTTTATCCCAGGATTAGAATTAGTAACAAGAGTCTTCGCACCACTGCTCAAGAAAGATAAGGAATTTGTATGGACTAAGGAATGTAGTGAAGCCTATCAAGGGGCCACCAGTTAGTCACCAACCTTCCTACAATGAAGGCACTAGTCCTAAGCATTCTGCTTAAGCTCTACCTAGCCATAACAAGCACTGTCATAGGATCCCTGCTTGCCCAAGACAGTCCATCCAGGGAAGAAGCACCAATTTACTATGTCAGTCGACAGCTAAAGGGCGTCAAAACCTTCTATGAGAAAACGGAATACCTCTGCCTAGCTCTTGTCTATGCATCACAGCAGTTACGCCACTATTTCCTAGCCCACAGGCTACACCTATTGGTAAAGTCTGATCCGCTAAGGTACTTGCTCACTAGACATATACTATCTGGGCGCTTGGCTCGTTGGTTGCTCCAACTTTCCAAATTCGATATTATGTCTGTGACACCTAAGGTTATTAAAGGCCAAGTTGTGATAAACATGCTAGCTTTATTCCTCGAAAAAGAATAGGCCACCATCTCCAAGAAAGTCTTTGGTGCACTACCAGAGATAGTTGTCGCCACTATGGAAGATGAGTAATGGGTTATGCATTTCGATGGTTCTTCTACAACCACAAGACGAGGAGCTGTCGTTGTACTTGTCAATCTAGAAAACCGAGCTACTACCCTATCCTTCAACCTAAACTTTTCATGCACAAACAACGTAGCCGAGTACAAAGCTTTCATTATGGGCTTTTCCACAACCAGAGAAATGGGCGCAAGGAAAATACGAGTTGAAAGGGATTCAAATTTGGTCCTAAGCTAGGTCCAAGGAAGCTTCGCGGTGAAGGAAATAACCTTGGCTCCATAGCACATTATAGCCGAGAGACTCATGGTAAGCTTCAAGCATGTGGTGTTGGAACTTATTCCCGGCACAACCAATAAATATGTGGATGCCCTAGCCACACTTGGTTCCAAACTTACCTTTGTCAAAAACAACCCAACATTGCTGTAATCAGAATAGAAGCCCCAGCCATTGACGCACCCTTCCTGGAGAAAGCTCCAGAAGGTGATGACTGGAGAGCAACTATCAAAAGGGAACTTTCCAAGCTAAGTGGAGAGCTCAACATTAAATGCCTTAAGGAGTATATCAATGTTATTGGACACTCTACAAACGTTTGCCTGGATGAGTGCTAACCCGATGCCTCGGACCAAAAGAAGTACAAAATGGTTGCACGAGATCCCTGAGACTACTTGCAAAGTTTACCAAGTTGTGAGTCTCTACCACCGACTTCAAAGAAAATGGTACTACTAACCAGAGATGAAGCAACAAGCCATATACATCCAAGCTGACTATCCAAAACGCAGCTGAATGTTTTCCCTAGAAGAAGCATTTACAGTTTCCATGATTATTGATTGGAGGTCCCCATACCTAACCTTCTTCATCGATAGAACACTGCCAAGCAATGTTAAAGACGCACACAAGCTAAAAGGGACTACTAAGAAGGATTTCATGGATAGGGAAACTCTATACCGAAAGGGATTCAACGAGGAACCGTTGAGATGTCTTGGGCCATCTGAATCATCACAAGTCATGCAGAAGGTACATGCTGGTGGATCCGGTGAGCACCAAGGAAAGAAAAAGCTGCATTAGCAATTATTAAGCCTATGATACTATTGGCCAACCGTGAGGGAAGACATGCACAACATGGTTAAGAGATGTCATGCATGCCAAGTGCATGGAAACTTAATCCACAAGTCTCCAACCCTACTGCAAGACATGCGGACCCCATGGCCATTCCACACTTGGGGGCTTGATTTGATATGAATAATCAATCCAGCTTCCAAAGGCTTTAGATGGATCCTTGTATCCACTAAGTACTTCACAAAATTGGAAGAGGCAATCCCTCTCAGGAAAACGACAGGAACAACAGTATCCAATTTCATTAGGGAATGCATCTTTTGCCGATTCGGTATACCTTACAACATAGTTAGCAACAACGACACACCTTTTATGAACAAACAAATGAGTGCCACACTTGATGCAGCCAAAGCCACAAACAAGACACTGTTGAGAATCCTAAGAAAGATGGCACACAACTATGCTGGGGGCTTAAGCACACATATTCCAGATATCCTATGGGCCTATCACATGTCCCCAATGTATAATAACAGAGCCTAACAATGCAAAGTGGCTAAAGTTGTATTACTGCTAAAGCACTTATTCTTATTTTAGAAGAACAAGCTCCTTCTATGCAATGATCATTTTGCTTACTCTGTGAGGCCTTGTAAAGCCATGTAACGATTGATGTACCCTAATTTTTTATGAAATGAATGAGCATTTTGTCATCTTTGGTACATTCGTTTCTTTACATTGGCAAAGGTAACTAGAAGGATTTCTTCTAAACAAGTTATAGCAGTAATCATGCCAAGGCTATAATAAAAGCCCATGCCAAGCCTATCAAGGCCATGTAAGCTGCTCAATGGTTCAGTGAACATGCCAAGCCAACATGCCATGCAAAACCATTGAGTCAAGCAACAAAAGCTTTTTCAAAGCTATACTTATGCAACATGCCAAGCCTATCAATGCCATGTAAGCTGCTCAATGGTTCAATGCTCATACAACATGCGAAGCCAACACGCCATGCAAACCCATTAAGTCAAGCAACTAAAGC
>JAOTRO020000414.1:0-16256 GCA_028566515.2 Pyracantha coccinea | reverse complement strand
AACTCAGAGGAACAATGAAGAAGCTCAGGAACTAATCTTTACAGTTTCCGAAGGAAGGAAAAATGATCTTACAGTTAGAGAGGCTGATGGTATGTTTATGGAGGATAGAAGGATGTATTGCCTAATGATGAGGAATTAAAGAAGGCAATTCTGGTTGAAGCAAACTTTTCAGCATATGCCAAGCATCTAGGAGGAACGAAGATGTATCATACTATTAGGCTATTTTTTTATCGGGCGGGTATGAAAAGGGAAATTGTTTAATACGTGAGTAGATGTATTGTTTGTCAGCAAGTTAAGGCGAAAGGAAAAAGCCATTTGATTTGACTCAACCACTTTCCATTCCACAGTAGAAATAGGAAAATATCACTATGTATTTTGTGTATAAGCTTCCTCGTACACGGAACGGGTGTGATGACGTTTGGGTAATTGTTGATCGGCTCATTAAGTCAGCGCATTTTATTCCTATGAGGGAAAAGAATCCCCTGAATAAGTTAGCTACTTGGTTCATCACGAAGATTGTGGAATATCATGGAGTTCTAGTGAGTATTATTTCGAATCGAGATCCTAGGCTTACTTCCAAGTTTTGGGAAGCTTTTCAGGGAACTCTTGGTACGAGATTATTGTACAATACAACATATCATTCCCTGACAGATGGTCAATCTGAGAGGACTATTCAGACGTTAGAGGATATGTTGAGATCACTAGTTTTTTAGTTTGGTGATGCTTAGCATAAGCGGTTGGATTCGATGGAATTTGCCTACAACAACAATTATCATTCAAGCATGGTATGGCACAATTTGAGGCACTTTATGGAAAAATCTTGTCGGACACCCTTATGTAGGTCAGAAGTTGGCGAAAGAGTTTTAGTGGGCCCAGAGATCATTGATGAGACTACTCAGAATGTAAGGGTGATTAAAGCTATCCTAAAAACTGACCAGGATCGTCAGAAGAGTTTAGTGGATAGACATGCCACTGACCGGGTGTGTAAAGTTGATGATTTAGTATTTTTGAAATTTTCACCTTGGAAAGGTGTGGTTCAGTTTAGATAGAAAGGCAAGTTGAGTCCTAAGTACCTTGGACCCTATATGATCACCGAAAGAGTCGGTGAAGTTGCTTACAAGCTTGAATTGCCTCCAGATTTGTCGAAAGTGCACGTTGTGTTTCATGTATCAATGCTTCACCATTATATTTCATATCCATCGCATGTTTTGGACTCCCCAGCAATTAGAGATGAATCCTGATTTGTCTTACAAGAAGGAGCCAGTTACTATACTGGAGTGGAAAGATAAGGTTCTAAGGAACAAGTCAGTGCGGCTGGTGAAAATGTTGTGGAGGAATCACTTAGTTGAGGGAGCAACCTGGGAGACAGAAGAAAGGATGAAAGAATTGTACGCACGATTGTTTTATGAGTTTTAGTGAGTTGTACGTGTTATGTAAATTTCGGGGATGAAATTTCTATAAGGAGGGTAGGTTGTGACAGCCCGTCCCGAAGTTTTAATCTTGGGTATGTGAAAAGACGAAACTACCCTTAAGCGTCGGGTGTGTGGTTCTAATTTTGGAATAAAAAATTGGGCCAATTAGTTTTATTCCTAACTAATTGGACCCAATTAGAACTAAAATTTTAAAAGGTTGGTTGGTGGGTGTTTTTGGACCACACACACATATCCATTCTTTCTCTCATTCATGTGCTTTCGCTCTTGGTATCTCTCTCTTTCCTTTAAACTCGTATGGACGCTCGAGTTTAGACGATTGGGAAACGGATCAAGGTCGATCTTGTTGGAATTAAGGCCTAGGTAAGGTCACAGACTCATCCATGTTTTTGGTTTGGCCTGAGACTCGTGAAAACCAAGGTTTCCCGAGAGTTTTTATAATGGTACTGTTCATGTACTTTTAATCTTGGAACTTTTGGACGAAACTAAGATCATAGGAGTCCTTACAATGATCTTGTGAAGCTCAGAGGACCAAGTTTGAAGTGTCTTGATGTTGGGATCACGAGGTTGGAAGTTGCCCGGTTTTTGAGGAATTTCCCGATGAATTTTTAGAAGTTTTTAAAGGTTTTTGAAGGTATAGCTTCCTTCCCCTCTTGATTTAGAGCATTTTGTTGAAAATTTCATGAAAAATAGTGAAGAAATGAGCGAGAAAAGGGCAGTTGCAGGTCTGCCCAGATTCCGACACCAGTGACACTGTTCCGGCGTCTGGAGGAAGAAGATGTGCGCGTGGGGGGCGCGTGGGTCCGTACCCTCCTTGGCGTGTGAGGGCGCGTGAGCTTTAGAAAAAATTTTCAAAAAATATCACGAAGCTCGTGAGGTTGTGTAGATCACTGTGGTATATTCATATGCCCAAATTGAGCAATGTATGAGAAGCTATTACCTATTGTTGGTTATGCGCGTTAAATAACGTTTATGTGGTTGTTACGCATATAGGTGAGACCTATCCTGAGGACGAGCGCAGTCAAGGGAGGCTCGGGGGCTACGACCCTTCGACTTATCTGTGAGTGGGCAGTTTGTTTTCAGTATATATATATATATATAATGGTTTTTCCCAGAAACGTATTTAAATGTTTTTATGCCATGAAATGCCATGTTAAATAAACTCATTATTCATGCATATATATTATGATGTGATTCGACGCCGAGGCCGCCAGGTAAGTCAGGTAAGTATATAGATGGTAATGATGGTGATGGCAAATGAGATGAGATGTATGATTGAGCCGTACAGGTCACTAGAGGTGACTCCCGGCTAGTTATTATGATATGAATGAAATGAGATATGATGATGATATGATTGAGATGTGAGATTGCACCTGGTGTTAGTGCCGGCCGAGAGTGGGCCTAGCTTTCACGTGATTGTTCACCTAATGCACCACACGCTCACTTGGATCCAAGATAGGTGCCAGCCTGTCGTACAGACCACAATAGGTGGTTCCGACTTGTAGGTGACTGATGATGTACACATAGCTTTCACGTGATCGGAGCACTGAGCGTATTTATACACCCAGCCTGTCGTACAGACCACAATAGGTGGTTCCGACTTGTGTGCACATATATATTGATGAGATATTGATTAGATGATTGATTATACATATGAGATTGCCATCACCTGCATCATTGATTCATATTTGAGTTATTTGACATGGCAAAACTTATTGAGATTGTGTTGAGATGATTTTGAAATGATTTTGGCATAAACTGGATTTGAATCGGATATTGTGATTTGGCATATCGTGGTTCACTCACGTGACCACATATTGAGATATATTATGTACATATGCTATTTTCTGGGAATTATACAGGTTTTACAGCGAGGGGTTACACCTTTTGAGAAATGTTGTGTTTTTGGTAAAACCTTTGTTTTTGCCCACTCACGCTTTTGTTTTGCGCCCCTCCAGGTGTTAGGTAGGATTTCTTGTGGAAGGCTTACGAGGGTGACGGCGGTTCTGATAGCTGGCAGATGTAGGACCTTCCTTTCCATTTATGTTTATTTCATCCATTTGAACTGCACCTAGGATTGCTCTGAACATGTGCATTTAATTTTGTTAAGACTCTTTTCGGATTTGTTATAACTCTATCTAAGATGTTGGATTTGAATTAAGTTGGTTCATATTTTTTGAATGCTTCCGCATGTGCATATGGTTACGTCATGCTCACGTGACGGCCAACATGCCCTGATTTAGGTCGGGGTGTGTCAACAACCACCAGTGCCGAGGCACACCGTCGCCAACTCGTAGCTCCGACGACAGCATCGAGTTCCACTCTTTCCCATGAACCTGCGCCACCATATGACCTTCCCCGTCTCAAACCCAGGCGACATCCATGAAATCGCGACAATGGCTAGACCATTGTTCATCGTCGCCCCCGATGAGCTTTCGGTGAACTCTATTCATTCAAGGTAAGCCTTGAAACTGAAGTAGGTGATCCTAAATCACAATTTCATGTTGTTTTTGGCCACATGTTAATGTTAGACACAAAGATTCTCCTCAGGAAATTATTTCCCAGTTTTCGACGAGGGACTCGCAAGTTGTTGGCTTTTTCTGGCCATCTTCCGGCCATGGCTAATAACCAAAATCGTGTAACTCGAATCCATACCCTTTTAGCTTCATTTTGGTATTTAAATGGTGAGTTTTGGTTGAGTTTTGAAGCTAATCGGAGCCCTGGAAGTTTTCCAGCCAAATTTTTCAAAATCTGGCCTTCTTCTTCATTGGGTTTGGCAAGTGCAACCCACGAGCCCAATCGGGTCGGACCCGACCCGATACAAAAAAGAGAAGAAAGAAAAAGAAAAACAGAAGAAAGAAAAAGAAAAAGAGAAAAGCCCAAACTCGAATCTGGATCCGAATCGGGGATCTGGCCCAACCCATTTCCGAAATAGATCTGAAATATTCTCTAAAATATTCTTGGAATATTTCTAAAATATTCTTAGAATATTCCCTGAACTATTCTCTGGAATATTTTTTGTGTTGGAAAACCCTTATAGGCTAATTTCGACGTCTCGAGTCCCTTTTTTACTTCCATTTAGAGAAATTTGGAAATTTTAATGTAGTAGGCCGCCGGGCGGTTCAGTTGACTTTTTGGTTGACCGTTGACTTTTTCGTTGACTTATTACAAAATTTGCCCTGGACCCTTCTTGGCGTAGTTTGACGCCCTAATTTCAAATCCATGCTCTGTTTTCCCAAATTTAATCGTTTTAGTTGAGTTTTACTGATGCTTATCAATATTAAGCTTATGTGTGATTACTATCATACACTGCGGTATTCATAGCTCAAATGGATGTGACATCGCAAGTATTTGCGAGTGGATCTTTTCTTTTATACAGTATATATATATATATATATATATATTTAGTTTCCATGTATACTTAATAATGATTTTTCTACGTGATGCCATAATTAAATTAATGTTTATAAGAAATGTCGTATTGTTGAGATTTATGAAATTATTATAAATCCTACGGGATGCATAGGTATGTGTGCTATTACGGGATGCTTTAATTATATTTACGACCTTGAATATAGTGATTAGAACTACTGAGTTTCTGTGGCATGACCATATTCACGTCATTTGCTCATCGTATGCTACACTCGCCCATGCCAGGGCTAGGCTTCACGTGTATGTTCACATCGCACCACACACTCACTTTGGATCTGTTGTAGGTGCCAATCGTGTCCTAAATTGCTACAGGCAATTAGGACTCGTATATGATGCGCATAACGTCAGTATTCACGTGATTGTAGTATTATAACGTAAATCATTATTAAACTTAGTCATGTTCAAGTCAGAATAACTCTGCATGAACTCATGTGTCAACATATATCGACAAGTACTCGATATGACATGTTTGTTTATGCGAGATTATTTGATTACTGGACGTTAGATGCTTATTTATGAAATATTGTGACGTATTGAATTCTTGAGATATTGCAAGCTACAATAATCATTTTCATACTATACGTAGTATGTATACTTTGGAAAGTATACTTGTTTTAGGGCGAGAGGTTATTATGTTTTCAAAAAGGTTTTTACAAAGCCTTATCTTTAGGCCCACTCGCCCTTGTTTTTCGCCCCTCCAGGTTTTAGTGGCAGAGCTTTTGTGTTGACGAGGATTCTTGGCAAATATTGGTATTGGAGATTACCTTCGATGGTATAATTTTCATCCTACTTTTACCATACTTATGCTCAGACATCAAGTGTGAAATGGGTTCATTCCTGCTCACATGCACATTCTTGTATTTAGGCATTTTTAAGTTTAAATTTATTTACATTTTCCACATCACTACACTTTATGACTTCGTCACCCTCTAGCACAGCTCAACCCGGAATCCAAATAAACATATCGGATCCGAGTATGTCGAACAACACATTTTACACTAAAAGAAGGAAAATTCGACTAAACACTTTTAATGAACCCCTTTGCATTTCAAAAATTTTAAATAGAGTACACAATGTTTTTCCGAGGGCCAATGACAGCAAAATAACTTATTATAAAAAAGTATAAATACAGAAATTTCCCTCTCAAGTATAACCCTAGCCCCTGCTGACTGTCTTCGTCTCTCTGTGACCATTCTGATTCTGAATAACCGAGCAATTGACCTCTTCGGTAATCTTTCGCGACGTCATTGCTGTAACCATCGAATGCGATATGGCAGGTGGTTCAGGTGTCGCCGAACCAGCTAGTTTATCCTGTGCCAGTTGCGGCAAGCCTGCCCATCTTCAGTATGGAAAATTTTCACTTCCAACTTTTCAATTTCAGCTACTTCCTCCTCTATTCTGTTAGTTTATGTAAAAAAGTGAATTTTTTAGTGTTCTTGTTTTTCTGGTGGGTCAAAGACTGATAACAAATTTTGGGTTTTTAGGAGAGCGATAGCGTTAGGGGGTAAGATAGTTGTTCGGGAGAGTGGGGATCGAACCCCCACCAGGTGCATAGGCATAATTGTTTTCCGCCACTACAGTAACAAGTTTTGTTTGGAAAAAGTGAATATGTTGTTTTAAAAAATTTGGAAAGTTTGAGGGAGTGGAGAGTTTCCATTTCTATTGATAAAGCTAAAATCTTTGTGGTTCTATTTGTGTAATTGCTTTGATTATTAAACAAAAAATTGGTACTTTTTGTGGGTGATTTATTACGTTCTCGAGTTAAACTTGATTTTTTGTATGCAGGTGTCCAAAATGTGTGCAGTTAAAGCTCCCTCGTGAAGCTGCTGCTTTCTGGTTTGTAACAACCTCACTCTTTTGTATAAATGGTAATCCAATTTCGATACAATTTTAGTGGAAATTTTGGTTGTATTTAGTGATAGTCAGTGGTCGAGCATTTCAAGTGTTTAACCTCATTAAGGAGTTTGGAGACATCTGACACTGAAATTTTACACATTAGATTGGATATGTCAATAGAAGCTTGAAACTGATTTATCAGTTCATATTTGATGAAATTTTGCATCTCTTGACAGCACTCAGGAGTGCTTTAAGGCTTCTTGGAACTCTCATAAACCCGTGCATGTAAAAGCCAAGTCGTCCGAATCTGGGACAGATACTCCAGATAATGAAGGGTGGCTATATTGCTTGAAGAAAGGACAAGCTCGAACAGCTAAGCTTCCCTATTTTGATTGGACTGGGTATGTTTTTATTATTTTTGTTTGCCCTTTCATTCATGTTAATTGTTGTCGGATTCATAGGCTTTATGGTTCTGATGCTTGCCATTGTTTGTTTTATGATTGGAAAATTTTGTGTCATGTTAATTACTGATGACATTTGGATGAAACAAAGTTTTGTGTCAGTTTACTCAGTTTTAAGTTTTAACTCATTTCAGTGTCTTGTACACATGTATTTGGATTTCTTCGTTGAAGCTGTTGTTCATTCCTGTCTTGTGCAGGGCACTGAGGCCGTATCCTATATCTAGTAAGCGTATAGTACCTGCTCACATTGATCTACCTGACTGGGCAGCTGATGTAAGTTGATCTACTTGTATTTTAAATGGCCAATTTGAGTATATATGGTGCTACATATTGTTGTAATTTCTATCTGTTATAGTGTTGACCTCTTATAACAAAATATTGTAGGGGATTCCAAAAGTTGAGCCCAATAGTGATCTGCAGCATGTTGTCGAGGTAAGCATTTACTTGAAACCCTTGTAAGTCATACATAAGGAGTAGATCTATGTGTTACCGAGTCACTTCCCTCCTTTTAAAATTGTACTTTCCTTTATATTCTATTGATTTTCTGATTTGCTAAATTGTGAATGATATATTCATTTTGAAGATCAAGACAGTGGATCAAATTGAGAGAATGCGAGAAACTTGTCGAGTAAGTTCCAATTGCTTCTTTCTTTTTGTTCCCCTTAATTTTGTGCTAATGAATCATTGTAGCTTTTCTTGCTGCCATTTTCATATGTAATATCTGTAGTACGTTTTGAGCACTGCGAAAAATTAACATGATGCTATTTATCTGAATGTGAGACAATGATATCATACAGTGTTGAATATTTTCAAGAAGTATTTTCTCTGTTTAGTTTTAATTAATCTTGCTATTACATGTAACTTTTAATTTACTGATAGTCTGATGTTCTCGTCATACTTGTTGTTTTAGATTGCGAGGGAGGTTTTGGATGCAGCTGCTTGTGTAATACGGCCTGGTATCACAACGGATGAAATTGATCGGGTGGTCCATGAGGCTACTATAGCTGCTGGTACAAAAAGGGATTTTTATTTTATTTAGCATTTCAATTACCATGTTTTGTTGTCATGTATTATTGCTACTGTTTATACCTGTTACTCTTTATATCTTTGACCAATCCTCATTGATATTTGCAATTTTATTCCTTTTTCCCCGTCTATTTAATGATATTTACTTCTAATCGTATCAGTATATGCATGTTTACATTGTTCAGAAAGGAAATTGTGGGTATAATGATGTTTTACTTTTAACTCAATGCAGGTGGATATCCATCTCCTCTAAATTATAATTTTTTCCCCAAGTCTTGCTGCACGTGGGTACTTTTTGAGTATATTTTTTGTAAAGTTTCTTCAGACTGTGGTACTGACCTTGCAATCGTATCTTGTTCTCTTTCTTCATTGCAGGTCAGTCAATGAAGTAATTTGCCATGGGATTCCTGATGCCAGGTATGCGTTTGAGATTTTTGTTTTTATTTGGAGGATAGGATGGAAATGGAATATGGATGTACTGTTACTATTTGTATACATGTAACATGTCTAGCTTTTTCTTAAAAACATTTTATTGATAAGCTGCCGTTGTAATTTTAAATGTTTTTTTATTTTTATTTATTTATTTTTATTGTTAAAGCCCTCAGTTTCCAGCATTGTGACCTCTTTTATATTGCATCTGAATATGAAACTTTTGCTATAGGAAATTAGAGGATGGTGATATTGTCAATGTTGATGTGACTGTGTATTACAAAGGCGTCCATGGTAATTTGTATTCTAGACATCTAAACATGTAGTTCAATTTTGACAACGAACGTTCTATTCTTGAACTGCTGAACTCATAATGCAGGTGATCTAAATGAAACGTACTTTGTGGGAAATGTTGATGAAGAGTCTCAAAGGCTAGTCAAATCTACTTACGAGTGCTTGGAGAAAGCAATTTCCATTGGTATGTGCACACTATATCAATTTTAAGACAAATAAATTGCCCAAGAACTTAGAACTGACTTTAAGAACACAATCTCATCAGATCTTTCATGCATCCATCACTAATTATTGCTTTAATAATCGTGCAACTCAATTATATAACTAAAAGTCATTACACCTTTTATCAATCTAATATTCATGTATATGCTATAATAATCATTTTATCTGATATTGCTTTTTAATACTTTCGGTGCCATGGAAGCTGTATCTTTTGAGTAATCATTGTTGAAATGTATTTGCGGTTGTGTTTGCTCAATTGTATCAGTAAATTGTGTGAAGATCTTTTTAGTTATATGTGGAATGTTGTCACCTGACCTGATGGTAACTGAGATGTTCAAAAGACAACCCATTCCCCTATTTCGATACTGCACACTAGTAATTTAATTGTTGGGGACTAAAAGCACAAAAGGAAAATTGGTTTTCTGATTGTTTGATATTCAAGTGCAGTAAAACCTGGAATGCGATTTCGTGAAGTTGGTGAAGTCATTAATCGCCATGCAACTATGTCGGGGTTCTCTGTGGTAATTTGGACTTGGGTTTTGAACTGTGATGCATTTTCAACTTTAACAAATCATGGAATTTATTCATTTTGTGTTGCACCAACAGGTGAAATCATATTGTGGTCATGGTATTGGAGAGCTTTTTCATTGTGCGCCAAATATTCCCCATTACGGAAGTATGTTCAATAAATAAGCTTCTTTATATACGAATCCCACATTTTCTTGCTTTGCCATTTAACATACATTACCTTAACCTGAGCAGGAAATAAGGCAGTTGGTGTAATGAAAGCTGGACAGACCTTTTCAATTGAACCCATGATAAATGCAGGTAATGTTTTAAGTTTGTGAGCATGCAGGTGATGTTTCTTTATTGGCTTGCTACATCTTAATAAATCAAATAAAAAATAAACAGGGGTTTGGCGTGATCGTATGTGGCCCGATGCATGGACAGCTGTTACATCAGATGGAAAGCGCAGTGCACAGTTTGAGCACACACTTCTGGTAACTATGCAGTTTATATTCTACATGTATCATGTTGTCAACTTCTGAAACTGTGACTGCTTTTAATTATAGAAGGGCTTTTTCTTTATAGGTCCTTACATGGTTTTAATACTAATGTTCCTCATGAAATCATTAGTGAGATTTGTTCTAATAAATCAGCTCATGTGTGAAAAGAAAATGAATGTGTCAGTTACTCAATATAATAATGATGGATGTTAGTATTATAACTTCGATTATTGAAGGTACGAGGATAGAAAAAGGTGTAATAGATATCTTTACAGCGGGAGATCTACAGGTTGTTCTAGATATCAAATCCGCCTATCACTGAAATACAATGCCATGCATCTATTGACAAATACACTATTGTTATAGTTGGCGGTGCAATGTTAGTCCGAGTTTAAATCCTTGTTATTTGTATCTGTATGCTGAATGCCTCTATTTATATGATCTCATACCTCTAATCTCTTTGGTATTTCTTCTTTCACATGCATAGGTGACAGAGACTGGAGTTGAAGTTCTTACAGCTCGGTTGCCTTCATCACCCAAAGTGTTCCCTTGGTTAAATGTTTAATGACCGCGTACGTCTTGGTTTATTGAAAGGGGAGAACAGACACAAGGATGCCATTCATGGTAATCATACATTATAAACAGGAGAAGATTAAACATTTGATAATGTTAATTTCCGTTGCCTCTTCTGCCGGGTCACCATACCATGTTTGTAATTGGTTAATGTAGTTATTCGAGATTGAGTTTTGGTTAAAGAGCGAGAGTTTGTTTTGGATGAATCATTCATAAACTATGGTCATTGTAATAGAATCGGATCATTTAAGTCATGATGCCCAACAGCTAATGTGCTTTGATAGAGTTTTGATACAATGAACATTTAAATTTGATTAGAGTTTTTGCATGAAATTTGGAAATATTTTTGCTCACCACCCTCAAGTGGTTGCCAATTTCAAACATGGTGCAATCAAAATGCGAAGCAAATCGTGGCAAATACCGCAACGAAAAGATTTCTTTTCATTGAGCCTTACAAGGCAGAGCTCAACGAAAAGAAAATATTACTAGAATTATGGGTTTCTATTCTAAAATGACTTCCTAAGTATGCATGAAACCTAATCGGAGTAGTAATAGCAATAGGAGTGGGATTTCTTGTTTGACAAGTTTCCGATTCCTCGCACAAGTTATTTCCCGTTTATGAAGTCTACTTGCTATTCCTTCGTAATATGGTTGGTTGGGACAATGGTGGGATAAAGTAAATGGGTTGAGTAAAATATTTGGCCCTTGACTTGAATCTGTTTAACTTCATTTTAATAAAAGTAATCAGAAAAGCTATGAGAGGTTATTCTGATTTTAAGAAAAATGACGGTTTGAAATTTGTGCGTGAAAATGCATTAATCACAAATGTGTTAGTAGCTTGTAAACTACAATTTGGGGGGTTAAATTTCTAATATCCTTGCCATTGCTTGTTAAAAGTATTAACGACCGTGCACTTTCCTTTTGTTGAGGTCCAAAAATGTCATATGCAAGTCTAATCCTCAAGGCCAATTGTTATACAAGCCTCAAGCCAAGTCCAAATACATGCAAAGGTGCATAATCGAGAAGAAGGTATGTTCGTAATCATGTCATGCTACAATAATCAAGCCACACTTGTACAATCATGCATATTTATCACACCAAGCTTTATCACACTACTCACTATTCATGCTAAGATAAGCTCAAGTCACATGTCTGGGGCTTGTCAAGTGAATTGTGGTGTGGATGGTAACGGAAGTTCATTGGGCCTATGTGGAATCAAGATTGTGGAAGACTTTGGGTTACTTGGGAGACCAAAAATCCAAGCCCATAACCTTTGTATTCCATGTGGGTAATTTTAGAGAGAACCAACCTAGTTTACCTCTTTCCTTAGCAAGCTAACCAGCTCAGCTAGGACTAAACCAGATTCTAGCTCTAAGTTCACATGAAAGCCCATCAAAACATGCATTTAATGTTGACTTTCCCTTCCCAGCTTAAGCAGAAGTACCACACGCAAAAGCCATGGCGCGTTACAAAAAGTAGGGCTCGTGGAAAGCTGACCCGAGAAAGCTGCGCCTTGGGAAAAAAAGACACGATGCAGGCTTTAGAGTCTAGCCTCCTTACACCAATATAGGGGGTAGCATGAGGACTAGGGAGCAAGGGGAGGGGGAAACAAGACCTAACTAGACATTTCTTGGGAATGAACCATTCAACTACACATATAGGCCAAGAACCTTAGAGAGAGGACCCATAATCCCTCAGCTTCACAAAAGAACCAAAGAAACCCAGAAACATCACTCCGCAACCTGAGTATTCTCCATAACCTCCCTCTGAGTATTCTAGCTATCATAAGCCTTGCTACCACCCAAGGAAACCCAAATTATCCAACAGAAAACACCATACAATCATCCAAGTTCTCTCTCTCAACATGCTAAACTGATGAACTTCTAGCTTCCACACCATGCCTCACTTCGGCAAGCCATTATTTTCTCAATCATGCTATCTTCGAGTTATTGATCTAACTAGAATATTTCCTAAGACAAGCTAACTCTTTCAAGATATTTCGAGACTTGGTACGAAACCGAACCAAGGAAGACAAGACGATGTTCTTAAAGCCCAAATCCCCCTTGACCTAAAAGTCCACCAACACCTTTCAATTAGCATCAGCAAGCATACAATAAACACAAATCTTTTGTAATCATTTCAATTTCTTTTTGATAGACGATATTTGGGGATGGGGTCTGCAGGGATCCGGATAATCTACACATTTTGGTTGGTTATAATTAGGTATTGAATTTACCATTCATTGAAGTTGAATTTAAAACCTTCCACTTACCCACTTGTACTAGTGCTTTTGAGGTATATATGTTTGATAATAAAAAGTTACCCATTACCTGGAACAAGGTCAAATTTCGAGAACCTTTCCACAAAGAGATTGCAGACTCAAGAAAGACTCAAAACAAAAAGAAAGGAGCAAAAAATAGGGACTGAATTAACAAAGTAATTTATACAAAGAGTTGCATCTTCATCAACTGGTAAAAAGAACTACGTAATAAACCAGTAAAATAAATGAGATTTTTGCTGCATTAATTGAGACGACGAAGCCCCGTTGGTCTTGGTGGCAAGTAACTGAGGTCTTTGCTGTAGTAAACAGGAGTGATCAATGAATCGAATACCTTACTCTTGCAAACATGAGACTCCTTTTCAAAGCTGTAGATGTTCAATCAAGTGTAGAGACAAGGAAGGCCATCAGTATAAATGCCGGCATGAAGTCATAACCGGCTCTTGTGACAATCTCAAACACACATTGGAATCAAAGTAGGGCGTAAATCGTGGCGGAGACAATGGAATTGGACAACACTCTTCATCATCATCACGATCTTGATAATGGGTAGAGTTTGACTGATCTAGAGGCAGGGTCAAAAAATCGTTTTTCAGGCTATCGACTCATGTTCTTGTTCGTATGTAGCACTGGAAGTATTATTTGAAAGATTATTAGACCCCATGCAAAGTTGATCAAGGTCATCTTAAGGATTAGCGCTTCTGTGCACATACCATGACAGTAAAGAATCACTATATCACTCTAGTGTTGAATTATAAGCTCTGCAGTTGCTAAATGATTGTTGTTGGGGCACCAAAATGTTAGTGTTTGCTAATCTTCAGGGCTTCCACAAACCATGAGTGACACCTAGCAGTATGTCATGGCTACCCAAGCTAAGTAGAAGTAGTTGGAGAACCTACCCAAGTCATATTCGTATGCTTGGCCAATGACTACCGAATCATATCTTAGAGTATTCTCCCTCCACAATGGAAGGTTAGAGATCCCTTGTTGTGCATTCATATGCCTACATGACTAGATAGCTTGACCTTAACAATGTCGTGGACAATCTTGATGGAATGCTTTTGACATGATCAAAGATCAAGGACCTAACCATTAGACATCTACGATGCCTTAGGTCAAAGGACTATTTTGCATATTGCAACTTACGAGTTCTTGCATGACATGTGTGTACAAACTCTCTTTTGATCGTTGTTCAGTGTACTCAATTACCATTTTGAGCACCTATGTGTTTATCTCAGTGTCCAACACTAAATGACTTGAGACTAGTCATACTCACACTTGAGTTAACATAACACATACCAACCTTAGCAGATTGTCAATGCCCAATTGGCAATCCTATGGCTAGGAACATTTTAGGAATGAACATTAGAGAAAGGTCTCGTTAATCTAACTTACTTAGATCACTTCTCTCTTAGATTAAATACATTCCTTGGATTCTCTTATTGCTTAAACACATAATACAGTAAATAGAGATTAACAATAATCTTTGCCCTTCATGAAACATATAATAGTTTAACACAATAAGTATTCCAAAAGCTATTACATCAAATGAGTGGCTTTTGGGCATACTTCCAATAGTTGGAATATACGCTTCTTTTTGAAAGTCCAGTTGGAACAAACGCTAACCTTTTCAAAATCTTTACTGAAACCAACGCATTTTTTCGAAAGCCCCAATCATCAAATCTTTTTTTTTTTTTGCAATTCTTTTTTCATTCTCTTTTTTTTCTCTTCCTCAAACTCATAACTAAACTAAATTAAAATAAATAAATAAATAAAAACAAACCCCAAAAGCCTTCATGATAGGAAACGTATATTACCTTGACAAAAATTTTTCTTTTGTTCTAATCTCTTCTCCAAGGCAACCAAAACCACAACCTTTTTTATTTCTTCTTTTTTCTTCATGGCAACGGAATTTATCTTCTTCTAACAATCATAGACAATCTTCACCCTCAGGTTCATACTGTGGGTGCAAGAAGAAAATTAGCTTCGTGCACCCATAAAGAAGCCCTCACAGCAAAGTTCAACCAAGAATTGAACTCTGCTCTGATACAAAGTAGAATTATCAGATAGATAGGACAAAGGACAACTTCCAACAACACGAATATTGTCCCCAGCTTCGTAATTACCACCTACACAATCCGTTAGGTGTGGGGTTTTATCACGAAAGGTCTCGATATTAGTTAGAGTCGGGTTAAGATATTTAAATTATTACTTGATAGGAGCATATTTATGCATCTTAGCTAGCTTGTTTTCGTGCATTTATGTTGTTATTCCTTAGTTATTTTAGTGTTGAAGGTCATTTTCGTGCAATTTCAGGTTCTAAGGACAAAGTATGCAAAAAGATGTATTTTGAAGCCTTTTGAAGCATTTTTGGACCAAGATTGGATAGCATATGCTTGGAGCAATGTAGATGGACGAAATTGAAGATCAAAAGAGGTTAGAAGTCAAGAGGAATCAGATTAGAAGCCTAGAAGACAAGGAAAAGCACAAATCAGCCATTCCCTACAAAGGTGGCGCCATGTTTCCCCCTTGTCCCCTCTTTGTCTCCTCCTTATCCAACAATTCCCCTTGCTATGTTTCCTTATTCCTAAAATATGAAAAACTTATCCTTTCTTATCTAGGACATGTCTGGACCACTTCTTACCCTTTCCTAGCCCTTGCCGCACAAAGTTCACATTCCCCTTTCAATTTAGGACCCAAATCAGCAAGGAAAGGCCTTTCCCTTTCCTTGCCGCATAAGTAATGTACTTTCCCTTTGTTTTCCTTCTCAGCCGCACCTTGTTGCCCAATTCCCTTAGATTTCTGACTTTAATTCCTATTTCCCTTAAGGTTTTGGTTTAATTTATGTTACCTAAATTATTTCCTAGCTTTAAATTCCCAAACCCTATATATATGACCCCTTGCCGCACCCCTCAATGATCCATTCATTCCCTTACACAAATTCAGCAAATCTACACCCTTTGCCCCACCAATTCCTCCATTCACTCAGCCTTACACCATTCTACCCAATTCCAGCCATCTCTACACCCTTGCCGTAATCCCAAATACATTCCTGACCCCAAAACACAACCCATACACTTCATCCACCTTTGTGCTGCAGCAAGGAGAAAGAAGGAAGGACTCTTGGATGTTCGAGCCTGATTGTTGGAGCATTCTAGGTGTAATTCGTTTTATGTTTACAATGTTTAATTTCTTTTCCTTTCGTTTTGCTGTGAACATGAGTGGCTAAACCCCTCTTGGCTAGGGGTGATTTCAAAGCCATGATTAT